>DVQP01001262.1:0-16310 GCA_018231745.1 Danaus eresimus | reverse complement strand
TTTAACGACTTGTTACAAATGTGGAGTAGCAACGAGTGGCTGCGAAACTTTACTTGGTTCCCTGAAGAGGGGTTACCAAAAGACAAGGTCCTATATCAGCGCATGTCCGATGCCTATATGGATAAACTAATGGTAAGTTACAATTTTGTTAATACAATTCATTAATTAAATGTGGTCAGTCAAATAATAGATAAGCAAATATTTTCTAATAATACTCAAAATGACATCTTGTGCTTATATTTTGGTTGCATATCTTTTTATTGCAAGACGCAAGAAATGTTGCTATCTGAGAGTTGTCTCGTTAAGATAATGACGGTTACTTAACACACTCGATCTGATTGTTTTATAATCGAAGGGCGGTGAATTCGCTGATGCCAAAAACGTGCATCCGTATAAGTTTTTCAATCGATTTCAAAGAATCGACATCGTCGGTGGCACTTATTGTTGTCAGCCGACTGTCGTTTACGTGAGAATACAAAGGTTTTGCAATGTGGACGGTTTTATATCAGTTGTAATCAACGAAATTGTACTCATGTGAATTATGAGAGATGGAAATGTTAAAATTGTGTTTCAATAAACCATTTTATATATAACAAATCCTATAAAAAATCAGTAGTCCTAAAGTAAATTTATACTAAACAATAAATGTAAAATTGGTAAATATATACTATTACATCTCATAACATAATTGTTATTGTTCACAGAAACAAATTGACAAAGTGTTACCGTCGATGTATAAGGGCTTGAAGATGGTGGTAGCTGGCTTGGATTCCATAAGACAGGACTTCAAGCTTAATTCCAACATTCCGCTGGACTCGAGCCTAGAAAGAAACATTATGGAGAGCATGCACGAAGTACGGGCTGTCCTTTGTTACTTTAATGTAAGTATGAAGAAACATATATCTTATACACCAACCACTTATTTTAATAGGTTATGTTCGAATGTAGGTGTCAAGATACACTTATGTTTAAATGTTAGGAATGAATTTTATTTCATTGACCTAAATCTGACGAATGTGCACTTTCTCTTCAATAAAGACTTCCTTCTTTGCAGGACATGATGAGATCCCGGGACCTCCAAATAATGCCATTGCCGAATACCGAGGTACCGAACATCAAGGATGAAGACAGACTCTCATACGCGCTCCTGGTATATCGTGACACCCTCAACTATTTGGAATACCTGAATCAAGTGTTCCAGAAAATGTACGACGAGGATTCCCTTAAAGCCAAATAAGGCTTACATCGGTTGTGTTAACTAAATTCAATTGAGAAGGCGGCAACTGTTACGTCTTAGCCCCGACAGGGCGATATCTACTTAATTATTGGTGCTTTTATTTATGATGTGACATGTTTGTTGACGCCACTCACTCTTTAGTGAGCATCCGCAAGTTTGTCTTGATATATAAGACTGTTTATTTATTGAACTGCGGTTTTAATATATGAAAATTAATCATTTTAATAACCTCTGGAAGTTAAACATATAATTTGTCTGTATAATATCAAGGCAACCTTGTGGATGTAAGAGCTCTAATTCGTTGCCTTGATGCAATGAATCTCTTCATAGTTCAATTTTTTTGCACCTTTGGCTGTTGATAAAGTAGAAAGTCTTTGCCATTACATTGCCATTTTGGTCTAGAGCGAATTAGTTCCTTTTATATGTTTTTTTTTTTGTAAATATTAACGAATTTAATATGAATTATTTATTAACAGGCAACTAAACATTCGAAATTTTCCGATATCCTAGTCAAGGTTTTACCTTATTTATTTCTTAATCATGAAATTGATTTCTTTGTTTATGGTATTATTAGTATAGTATTATTCCATTCCACCAAACTTGATAGATGTTGGTGTGTTAGTAAATTATTTAGTTGAATGTTGTGACAGTGGCTGGTACATGATTATTGACAATTTCTTTTGACATGTGACTGTGCGGTCGAGGCTGCGATAAATAATTTTAATTGTACATTTTATATTATAGTTTCATTGATTTACTTGATCCTTTGTTAACTATTTATATTCCTGTTACAGAAATCCAATGAAATATGACAAGCTTTAATAGAGCTGTTAATTATATTATTGTATAGTACAGAGCCAGTGTATTTATGAATTAATCATTATTTGTACAGTTCAAATAGTATTTATGATTTCGCAAACATAACATCTATGTTTGTGATATTAAATTATTATTACATTTAATTTGTTTTGTCTTTATATTCCCCTATCGCCAATCTCGTTAAAAATATCCGTATCGGACCACACCACTGTAAAGTAAGATTAAATTTAAAATATTCATACCTAACTATGGGCTTGTAAAAATAATTGATTACTAAAGTAAAATATTCATATGTTTTAACATGTCTCTGTTCCCATGACTTGGAGACTCGAAACAATTTCATATCTTTACACAAACCATTCACGAGTCAACGTATTTGCATTCACTGTCGCCTTGTCGAATTAGAGCTGTCACACTGAAAATAAAAAAATACATCCAGGTATTTCCTTTTATAAACAAAAATCCTTAACCTAAAGCAGTAAGAGTGGTAATTGTGTAGCAATAAAATCGGCTTCTGAAACTGCCGATCAACGGGGCCGATATTTATTCGATGCGTTAGTGGTGCTAGATGTCGCCGGGAGTCCGCTAGGTGTTAAATTTGTTTTGGGGATTAGTTATATGTATAAAAATTTAGCTTGACCTCCTGCCTAGCCGCTTAGTATAAAAAAAAAGTTTCTCTGAAAATATACTCCTAAATTAAAGAAAAAAAATTGAAAGACAAAAACCAAAACGAAAACGACTGAAATAAATAAATAATAATAAATCATATATAGCTTTATATGAAAATTTAATAATTTAAGTCACTGAATCAAGTAATCAGAAACTAATAATATTCTTATGATTCTATTTTAGTATAGAATTTGTTCATAATCCTCACAGTCTTTAATAAACGAAAATGAAATCCACTATAATGAACTTTAACATTTTTACTATAAAGGACGAGTCACAATAAAACGGTTAAAAGGCATATATCAACTGCAATTGCCATAAAGTCCACGAATTCCAGTATACTCTGAACTACGTTACAATTATAAACCGAAATCTTGATCTCATTTGATGTATCAAGGATACTTAAAGGATTCAAAATATTACCACATTCATATAACGATCCGTCGGCGAGTCACAATGACATTTAGGGCTCACCGAAGCAACATGCTCGCTTTATCTCACTCACGTTCCCTTGTTTTATTTATTAGAAAGATTTATTATTTACCACGGGGCACACACACGATGTGTCACGAATGTGGGACGAAAAAAAGTGGATATGGTAATGCGCGACCCGTTCGCACGTGACAAACTTTTTTTTTTATTCACTCGATTCCTTTTGCTTGAACTTACTTCCTATATTCTTAATGGACATGAGCTATGGAGAAAATGTTAGTGTGACTGTTCTATGTATTGTATGCAAATTGTTACTATTAACATTTTTCATTTTAAATTGGTCATCAAAATTTACGTGCTATTTAAATGTTGTGGCGTAAATTGTGTCACCCTTATAGTATTAACAGCTATTTAATTAAAAGTGATAATAGTTTTAATTTTTTTCCATCCACCTTAAAATAAACTTTTACCCACTCTTGCGCAAGACCAGTAATTAGGTCATTCCATTTAAATCTGCAATTCAAGCTTTCGGCTTATAGCTTATGATGATCTCCTTATTACATTCTGTTTCCAAATTGGATATTTTATATTTATAAAGTGTATTAGAAAGAAAGCTTATTATTTATTTAGGATGAAGGTTTAAGATTAGGTTTTTTCACGAACATTATTGTATATTGTAAATTTTAACATTAAAATGACCAAAGCTACAGTAGGTACGCTTCGTAAAAATGAAGTCTACTTTAAACTAGAACTGTCTTTTATAAGCTACATTCAAACACTCCTAATAATGATATATATACGTAAACCAACATAAAATATGTCGCAAAAAAAAATTAACTTGCAATCTGGATATCCCACGACACTTACGCACTATTTAAAAAGGGCAAATAAACTGATTGAAATCATACTTGACCTGCGCAAAACCACACGTCTGCCATGACCGAGTAGACAAACATACACACAAAAAGACGACAACATTCGTTGTTTGACATTATCTGTGTACTTTACGAGCCCACTGAGTAAATAGAGCTTGGGACAATAGCCAGTCTTAATATAAGGTAGTTTTTAAAGTTTCTGTTTTGGATTTATTTAATAATAAAAGAAAAATCTTCATTAATATTATATTAAATAAAGGTAATTATGGCTTTAACAAAGTAATTTTATATAAAACTGAATGTATTATTTTCCCACCTTCAATCACATTTCATAGACACTTTGGTACATTGGATGCTAGTATTTTAAAAGTAGTTAATAAATTACTATTCTTAATTAATCTCTGAATCACAGAAACTCATACAGTAGGCAAGAAATGACAAATATAATATAGCCTCGAAAAGTATTACAAGCTGTCATGATATTGACATTTTTTTTAACTTTTAAATTAATAATAATATAATGTAACGAAATAAAATCCATCTAAATAATTATATTGAGTGTTTTTTATAGAGCTCATTCTACAAAATACTCACAATTTTATTAAATATATTATAAAAAACTTGAGAGATACCATGTAGGAAAGAGCGGTAACATTTCTTATAATCGTCGCAACATTACAAGCGTTTATCTCACAATTAGTTATATCTCAGACTCTCACTTCATTTAGTTTTGCTTTATAATAATTACTTGTTACAGACACCGACGTTTCTTGTTCAAACAATTAAATAAATACCACTGGTGTCGTCGCCTCAAGCTTTTTATACAATATAACATTCCATTTTGGTTTTAAGTGCTTGTGTACAATTATGGTCTTTATTAATTATGTCATTCATATATGAATATCATATATTTATGTCTTGTTATATTGATTATTTATATATATATTTAAATAAAAAATTAATTTAACCACTATGAAAAGCTGAAAAGCTTCTCATAAATAATAAGGACGTTTTTAATTAGTATCTTCTGTAAATAAAGTAATTTTTTATTGATGATCGATAGTATTTTTACCTTATAACTCATATTCTTTAAATTAGTTATGTAAAAACAGATTAAAAGAATGATTATATAACCGATTTTGGACAGCAAAAATGCTAAAAATCCAAAATAAACTTATCTCAACCTTTAATGAAAAATCTCAATAAAAACGATGTCAGTAACAATAAAAACGTAAAGGTCATGTAATACAGTATTGCTTAAGTAAACGCATGCAGAATGTAATATTTCCTACAAGGAAAAATGACGGATAACGGCAAGACACGAGGAAATATTAAAATCGTCTAAATTACAGCGTTCTAAGGAATAAAATACGTACTGAAAACAAGGAAACACTATATCTATTATTCAATCAATAGCAGTAATTTTAAATCAAAATGCCTTATGATGCTAACAAAAATAAATGCATAATTTCATTGATTACATCGCGTTGACTCAAATAAACTGCTGCGACTTAACAGCCTAGGATTTAATTTAACATATTTAAAACAATTCTGCTATTCTCTTCTAAGTTATGTATTCGCGAAAATGACAGGAAATGCCAAGCATTCTTGTCAAGGGTCACCAAGTTGTAAGCTTTGATTATTTAATTAAATTAATGCGATCTCTAAAATTAAAACTAAATGCAATTTTGAAAATCGGATTAATTTTGGTAAATAATCAAAGTTTTCAAACTTATTTAATTTCTTTTTTTTAAACATCACAATCTCATTTTAAGAGGAAGTTTCTTCGATATCTCTTTTTGCTTTGACAACGTTTGATCTGACCGAAAAGAACTCGGAGGTAGTATTACATAAAAATTTAATCATTCATTTGATGTTAAAAATAAAGAATTACTATTTTAAGCTAGTCAAACAGATTATTTATAGTTAAAATTGTGATTTTTTTAATAAAAAAAGCTACAAATGTATTGATTTCTGAGCTTGTAAAACCCTGTTTTAAACGAACCTGTACCCTTCAAATCTGTACCGTATTGTATATTTATAATGTCAACTTGACCTACAATAATAAAATTAATACTTTTAACATTATAGTTTGGTTTGTAGAATATCATCTAACGTATATATATATAGCTAAACCTTATTATAAATACGAACGAGTTAAGCTTTAATTAGGCCAGAATCGTATTTTTAAGGGCCTTTGAAGAACTAAAATATAATAAAGTTCCTTAAACGGCAATCTGGAAGCTTGTTTAGGAATGTATGTATGTTTAGGAATAGAATAATTATTGTATACAAAATTCGTAGTTCCTACGTTTGCACATATACATGAAAGGCGTAGAATTATGCGTATATTATTTATATACATATGTATATTAAATGCTTAAAATAAGTATACGATTAAAGTCTTGAGTTCCTTATAAGAAGTGAATAAGATCTATAAACATAGTTGGTATAATAAATTAAAACATACTTCAAGTTTGTTTCTCAATCGCTATTCTAATCATGTTTCATTATATGAATATTGTTTTAGACCAATGGTTGTTTTGGTTGGCAACTCCTGGCTGTGATGAATTTGTTCCGGTCGAATGTTGCATCCAATTAACTTTATCAAATAAAGCATAGTTTAATCAATATACTATTAATAATACAAAGTTTGGATTCCACAAAATATTGTTTGCAGCGAAAGGCATTACGATAAATAAATTATAAAGACATTTATTTGTAAGCTGTTATGCATATGCTAGTTTTAATTTTTTTTAATCTTTGTCTCTAGTACTATAATCCTACAAAGACAATATAATATCGATATAAAATATTTTTTATATACTAACCATCCAATCATATAATATAATGGTCAACACTCGCGAAAACCAACTTTATTTGACATTAAGATTACGTAAATAATGTCCAATAATAAACACACAATGGTATTTAACATGCATAATTTTTATTTAGGTCAAGCACCGGATATATATACATTCTCGAGAGACCGATGGAACCTTTCTCACGGCACATGACCTGATGTAAGCACTATGATTCACAATCCAGTAAAAAGAGTAATTTTACTCTTAATAAACACATGATATCCTCGCTAATTCGTTACACCCTGCATTCACACTTAAATGAATCACTCAGATTATTTAAAAATCAAGTGAGGACAAAGAAATTAATAAATCATTCGCAACGGTAAAATTTGTTATCAAGCCTGACGTAAATGTACTTGGATTTTGACCAGCGTGCGGTTTGTATAAGGGATTATTAGCTGTGGTTTGTTTTTATGTAAACATTAAACTTTTGTTTATTGAAGTTTATAATGTTTTCTTTTAACTTATTTCAACATACATACATTATTGATAACCTGTTAATATAATTATACTAGCTGTAAGAACTGGCAGTCTTTATTATCGACATTACCAATAGACATGAATAATATATTTCAAATATAAAATTCTCAACTCCATTGTGAATACTTTGATTTTGTATATTGGTAGGTACAGTACAATAAATGGAACTTGACTTAATTCATAAAACTCTCATATAAAACAACTAGATTGTGAAAATGAAATGCGAGCAATCCCGAAGCTAAAATCTAGCATTTTAAAAATCATCATCATATTTCATTAATCGGAAACACAAATCACATGATGGTAGTAATTACGTCTATATAAATAAGGTAAGTATATAGTTACATCATTCGAAATCTCTCACGTCAATGTCTAATATACGATTCCTGTCACGTTGCGGCGCCTGCCCGTGTCTTCCGATTGAGAACTTTCTTCCATCAACGAATATTATATATGTATAATATAACATACATAACTTTAATGTGTTGAGACGATCATTACAATTGTCATTGTTCTTGGTGACAGGATTTATCTACGAATCTATTACGAACCTCTACAAACTAAATAACTATAGCTTCAATGTTTCTCATATATTACATTCGTTAATACTTCTAACGCTTTTATGCTTTAGAAATAATTTATTAGTTCATTCTTTTGATTCAAATTTTCAACGAATTATAAAACTAGTATCGCTAAAACTTGTAATGATTCGGCGGCACTTTTGAACGACGGAAGGCGGACGGTTTTAGCATGCTTATGTATCTCATACAGAATACTGATATTTTGGGAGTCAATATGAAATGAAAAAAAATAACGTAGTAAAAACTCTAATTCCAATCAACATTATTTATTGTAACATTTTATTTTGACAGTAAGTATATGAAGTAAATATAGAACTGGTGCTACTTACATAAATATAAAACAAAAACATAAAGCTTATAGTCTATACGGTAGGTAGTATAATTTGTCATGTACTTTTAAAAATACTTACAGTAAGCTAAGTAAAATAATTGAATCTGTTGATTTGAATGTAAAATGTCACAATAATTTAAATAGAAATAATTAAATAGAAATAATTTATATTCATACTGTTAATATATACATATATATGGATTATGTATACTTTAAATTGATGAAATTATTCCTATCTAATCTATAGATTAATATCAAGTATAGAATTCAATATATTTATTTATTTAAAGTATTGAAAATATCATAAATTATTAATTTACTCATTTGTTTTCAATTCCTCAGTTAAATTGTAAAGTCAATCCATTTAAAACTATTCTATTTCGAAACTTAGAGGATATTTATACATATATATACTTGAAATTATTAAATAAAATATAAGTCAATACACAGCTGCGATTTAATGAAAAGTGAGGATCACATTTTCTTATTTAAAAATATGAGTAATTGAAAAAATTTAATGAAAAAATTATCAAACGCGTAAAGTTTAATAATTTAAAATTAAATAAAAAAAAAACTTTAGTTAAATGTTTTAAAAAAATGTCTAATTGTAAAGATATGTTTAAAAAAATTCTAATGCTAAGAGAGCAGTTACATAACTTTTCCTTTCTCTATATCAATATCTGTTTTACGGTTAAAAGTTAAAACCATAGGAACGCCATCTCGCTCACGTAACACGAACCTGACAAAACGTCTTCAAGGCCATCTGATCTAAACGCAATGAAAGTGATTCATAATATCGCTTAAACAAATGTTATATATGACTAATTTTTTCTTCCTATGCAAACACATAAAATTGATAACGGTCACATTCAAAATTATGTACAAAATACATTGCGCTTAGAGTACGTTTTTGTAATTTATTTAACGCTTTTCCGGTTTGTTAACAACTCACATCGTAATAGACATACGCACAAGTTCATTAAACTTATCATGTACCTAATAGTACAATAAACTAAAATTAGATTTTCATAATAATAAAGAGGGTTTTTATGACATTTTTTAAACAAAAATATTACTGGATTTACCAGTGACATGTTATTTTACGCGAACTCAATGATGCGAAATTTCAATATAATAATTCACATTAAAAATCAATTGACTAAAATTAAATCTCCGCATACGACGTAAGTGTACCTACAATTATATTTAAAAAAAAGGTTCAATGCGGCCGTTGAGCGAATGAGAACAAAACAGTAAAAGATATAATGATCGTGCTGTGATTCATAGGAAGCTACACTACTGAATCACTATCGAAGTATTCACATGTCCCTTATAGGATTTTCACCATCAAATTTGCAATTAGACTCATATAAAATAGACCTCACATGGACGCGCAATTACCTTAATGAGTTTAACAGCACTTAAAATATTTATCATCATAATTTCTTATATTGTAGATACTTTTATTAATATAAACTGGGGATTTTATCAGTTTTAATGTTATATTTTGTAATCATAACTTTTTTAATCAGATGTATTAAAATTTTCATTCAAATTATAGATAAATATATTTTAAAACATTATTATTTGCAACGATTCTATAAAACGCAAAATAGATTTTACTGAAAATTATGACAATGTAATGAAAATTTATTTTCTACAAGATATTAATATTACGAGCAAATTTGAGGGAAACAAACAACTTCACAATCATTGTATAGGACACAAAAACACACACATTATTACAATTCTGTATATTTTAAATTAATTAATACTACATCTTTACTTATTTTAATTGGTTCGCCATTCTTAAACACTGTTCTATCATTAAAAAATATATTTTTTGTTCCAAATCACTTGTAAAAAGATAAGCATCCTAAAAAGGTGGTACATATTTTTTATACAGAAGCAAGAATTAGTTTTCAAGTAGGAGATTAGTGGCTATTTCTTTAAACAAACATATTGTTCCTAAGCCTCATATAGATAACACTTCCAAAGTGTCACGGACAAAAGTGGAATCACGGATAAATAAATTCCTTAGGATGTTCCCAGACAGCGAGTTTGTTTTGGGCGCGTTAATTGTTCCCTAATCCATGATCGTGTGAATGTCTTTCATGACACCTTGTTTTCTCTTTTGCTGTTTACATTAGTTTACACAAATTACAGGTCGGTTGTTTTGTTAGGCTGCTGTGTCCTATTTATTTTATTTGTTTACCTCTGCCTTGCGGTGGTCCTTTCATAATGATCGCTCCATATTTCTACTATTAAGGAGGTGAAGCATCTTTAAAAAAATCCTTTTCTACGTGTATTCAATTAAATATATCAATCAGTTTTTTTATACGTTTTTATAATTTTATAATAGTTCAATAAAAAATATGTCATGCATGACCAATTCATAAATATTATCTAGTGATTCAAAATAATCTAGCAAAGTAAAGCCGCCGGAAGGTAAACTGATATTATAACAATGGTATTCTTATTGTTAGAGATAATACAGGTCGACAATTTAACGATCTTTGTCTGCGCTTAGTGTCGTATTACTTAGTATTAGAAAAAGAATTAACTGTACTGTGTAGTAATGTGTTAATTAAGCATCTCGTTTCTTTAAAAGAAGTGTTATTATTAATCGCTACATAATCACTATTAAGATAAAACATCTAACTATACAAATATATATATTTATTTTTTCGACGCTTGCAAGCAGCCATAAAAAATTAGAGTTTGTGCCATAATAAAAACTTAAGGATAAGAGAAGCTATTATCATATTAAAGCCTGTAAATTGGTCAGCGATCTCGGGGCTTATCTCATCTACAATCTACACGTAACATACCATCGCAAAACACGAAAATCTCTGACTTGTCGTGTAAGTCAAATAAAAGAAGTTGGTCCCTAACAATAACATAATCGGATGCGCCGGCGCCGCCTCGGCGATCGATCGCCACAATGAGAGAAATATTATATTAAATCGGTCAAGGGTAAACCATGCTTGGCTGGGATCTGTGGATAGTTTTTAAAATTTATTCACATTTACTCTCTTTCAATAAAATAAATAATAACACATAATTTGTTTTCTACGCAGTAGAGCGCGCCCGTTTCTATTATATTTATTTTTTTTCAATCAATAACATACACATCATGGTTTTTTAATTAGACAAAGTATCCCCGAATAGAGACTCAAACACCTTTTAAGTGTGAAATCGGGGGTGAAACCGATGAACACAGAAAATAAATCTTGTTTTAACTATGACAGTTGTAATACTTTAAACAACTATAAAATTCAATTAATTATAACTATTGTATTATTTAATTTAACATTTGTCTTGTTACGTAATTACATATATTAAATAATTTTTATCGTCATTTCTATAATAATTATGTACAGCCACTATAACAATACTAAAAAACTAATAATATAAATATTAACAGCACTTTTAATTGACATGTTATCACCCACTTAATTTGATACAAATAGGCTATCAAAATGAAAATGGCAAGAGAACGCGTCAGGTGAACCGTTTCACAATTAATTGGACATAATTAATAAAGCGTCTAAAACAAACTCCACCCAGCTCCCGACCGTTCTTGTATTTTGAATGGTTTTATTTGTTATACCTTAGATTTACAAAAACTTATGCTGTTCGTCTGAATACATAGAATCCCTATCGCCTTGTAATACATTCTAGAATCGCATATACAATTTTTATTCAAAAGCAAAGGACGCTTTATCTTGGTGTGTATCTAAAGCTTTTTTGTTACAACATTCCGGACAAAACGCGATTTGTAAAGAGCCCCCGACGATACCACCCATTCATAAGGGCAGTGGTGACCTATTGAGAATGATCATTAATGATATATGAATATGGACATACCTTTTTATATATTTTTTGTCATATTAATATTAAAAAACTTTTTAGCTACAGCTTAAGTTGAACACAACACGTAAACTTCTGAAGTAAAACCACACAACCATTTCATACAAAGATGCGAATGCCATTTGGACGGATAATATATTTCCAGTTCAACTTGAACTAATAAAATATACTTTAAAAGCCATAAAACTAAAACATCACATTCAACCTCTAAACATAAAAAAAACAAAATTGGCGATATAAGTTATTTGTCACGTTGTAAAATTATTAAAATTTATGCTAATCCACATTATGATAGTGGAGCCCACACGCGGTTGGAGCAGCCTCTTGTAAAGACGACTTTGGGTTTGTACGTCACTTGGTTCTTTTGTTAGGAGTTGGCCTTGGGAGGCTGAATTTACGAGCACCTTCCACTAACATAATGAGAGTCAGCACCACTATTAACACCTTGAACTCAATGAAGATGTTCGCTGCAAGGGACTTGTTATATGACAAAGACAATGAATGGATTTAGGGTTGTTAGTTTAATTATCCCGTCAAGATTGATTTTAAACGCGTAAATTTATTATGCATTTCCAATCTCAATTAAATTCATTCGCCATTATTTCAAATACACATAAAGAATATTTTTATATGAACATCATTAAATATATTAAACTAACAAAATGACTTAACCTGTATCAATATTTATTATATTTAAACGTGAGCGTGTAATTAATAAATGGACACTTCGGTTACGAAATGCGATCCAACACCTCCCCTGATACTTCGTCAATAAATCCACTGTCAAAGAAACGTTTATGATTTTTAAAAGATTTCTAACATTCGAATGGAAAAAAATTAACAATTTATGAGCACTTCACCCCCGCTGTAACCATTCAAAGCTCAATAATTGTATATTCTTTTACAGTAGTGTGCCGTTTATTTTCTATAGCCGATGAAGGCAACAACGGGAGAAAAAAAGCATTCAACCAAAATCACAGGCGCCCTTTAATCACCGCTATTGAGATCTATCGCGGGATCAAAGCGGCTGCGGCTCCATGACGAAAACGCCCTTCAAAATATTATTATAAGGTCCAATTTAGGATTCGACACGGTCACATTTGCTCACCTTTTTTGCGGACGAGCGGATGCTCGTGTCAAACGCTTTAGTATTTTGAGTTTGTTTTGAAAATTCTTTTATCTGATGCATTATTTGCTATTTTCTTTGTTACGGTTGTTCATCTGCCTATATCGGGGGGCGATTTGTTGGTATGGACTGTGGAGGGTTGTCTCAAACTACCTCCCTGCAATAATTTAGATGTCAAATAGTAAGATTTTTTTTTGAGCTTTCGGGACGTACAGATTATTTTTGCATTATTTATGGCTTTGACAGATTTTAGGAATGTTGTGTGAAGGAATCCGCGGCGCCTTTGACGTCCGTCACTGAGACATGTTAATGGCATAGGTATCCGGCGATGTAACTACATAAAATATTTTTAGATCACATATCCAGCCTAAATAAATCAAATGATTTAAATTAATCAAGTCATTTTCCCACCGTTACTAAAAACCATGTTCATATAGGTAAATGTTACATATCTTTATACAGAAAAGTATTCTATGTACTAAATAAATAAATTATATATTGTAATTAAAATAGATATATTACATTTCAAATTATGTAATGATATTTCGTAGCAATATAAGAATTTAAACATTAGTTGACTCTCCGAACACCCATATATAAGACATCAACGAACAGAGCTTAAACATGGTCATATGAATTATTATTTAAAAGTCTAATTTCATTAATTTACTTATATTACTGTTTCAAAATAGATACATTATTGATATTAATAACGTATAACATTATTAAGTCGAATTCGTTTCTTATAATCGTAATAAGCAATCTTTATTTTACAGTTAACTGTAATTTCGTGAAGAGTGTAATTAAAGAATAATAACACAAAGACGTCTCGACGGAGAAGAAGGAAATTGGCTGTATCCAATATAAAAGACTTAAAATTAAATAAGTCCAAAAAATATATAACAATTATAGTAATTACGACTTTAATTATTATTTTGTAATAAGAAAGTTGACGACACCAGAATTTAAAGGATGTTTCATTGATTCGTTTCTTTTGTGGTCGAACGCACCTGTGCGCGTGCGCACTCAGCTGCGCCATTTGCAATTGCTGTCATTGTTGACGATTAAATCGATGTCCTGTTGACATGTATCGATTTTATACACCTTTAATATCTAAAGGTATTTTTTTTTTGCATTAATCTATATGTAATAGATGTTATTACATACGACAGAACAAAAAATACCTACAGCGATCTTAATATTATATTATCACTCTAGATCGCCTAGAACCCTTACATATTTTTTAATATCCCTAACATATTGTTTTAAATTCCTTACTTCACATTTGATAGTATTTCCAAGATATTTTTTTCATTGGATATAAAATAAATTATAAAGTTGTTATTTATATAACGCGAAAGCTAAAATCTCTATAAGCAAGGAATTTCAAACAACTCTGTTTTAAAAGTTTTGTAACAAATACCGAGATAATAATATATGTTTATAATAAAATATATAGATAATTTAAATTATGTATATAAATCTTTTTCATATAATATCGCGATTCACAGTCAATTATCTGTTTTAGCAGTCGTTCCGCATAGGCGTACTTCAATAAAAATACAAAACGAGCCAACACAAAATATCAAATTACACCGCCGATAAAACCCTTGTCCAAATATTTAGTATCATAAAACCGATTTAAACATAATATATAGCGCAATCAGAACACTCAATTTGTATTCACACGGTATAAAGGTTGTAAAAGATGATGTTCGTCATTTTAACATCTTTTGTTAGAAATTAAAAAGCACAGCCGGTATAAAACTGGTCACGTAGGAACACGATATAATTTGTACCAACAATAAATTATAAACGAATCTCCTAAACGTTTTGTCGTTTTAATGATCTAACAAAGAACTTGTTAACAGGACTTTTAATAGTCAAATAAATACGTTATTTTGCATAATCCAATTTTATAAGCAATTCAAGCATTACCATATGAAATGTGAATGTCAATAAAAATGTTTAAATCGATTTGAAGAGCAAAAAGCATCAAAATCAATTTACGATCTGGTATAATAGCGAAGTCATAACAGCGTTGGAACGCATCATAATCCTAACGCCACTTGTCAAAAGGCTCTTTATATTATTATGACGATAAAAATGTATTTATTGAGACAATAGTTGACTTAGAAGGCACAATAAATTTTGACACGGTCCATTTATCACGGGCGATAATCATCGGGAGCGGACTCGCACTCGGGGCGAAATTCTTCTGTGGTTTATTCACCCAGTTATGTCAAATTTAGAACTTTTAATGAATATTATTTTATAATTCGATGTTATATTTATTGTTAGTTTCTTATAGAGCGTTTTAAGTTGGATGCATAAAATGTTACTAATAGTTACTGAAATACCTATTATCATATAAAATACCTAAATCACATATAAATTATTGTATTCACCATAAATACCAAGAGAATAGTTTATTGATTTTTTATAAACAATACTTTATTGAAACATTTTTTTTAATACATAATTAATATCTTTGAAAGAAATCAATCTATATATCACGCTTAACAAAAGCGTTTTTGAATTATATTCAATTAGACACCCTCCTTCAATGTGAATAGTATAGAAATCTCTAGTGAATTAAGTGCGGATAACAAATCAACAACAATGTGAGTTAAGGCCAACCAATAAGACCATTGCTTTTCGGCTTCCTTACACTCTAACATTTAATTTTTACGCCCATTATTCGATCTATTATCGTCATATAAACATTCTTATTTACGATACGTAAACCCTACGTCCATTTTATGGACACTAAAGTATGAAATTGCACATTAGTATACCTTTCACATCCGAGACTCGCATTTCTGAGGGACATAACTCGAGATTTAGTTTTAGCGGTGTTTTGTGTGGCAGATATGTCGATGTTTTTATGGAAATATATCTGCTTCAGTTTTATAGCCATGCCATTTTGTATGTAAAAGTGAAAAATGACTTGTAACTTTTAAGATCAAACGTTTATACTCATTTTTGTCCGGGGGTATTATTATATAATAGTAATTTAATTT
>DVQP01001261.1:0-16315 GCA_018231745.1 Danaus eresimus | reverse complement strand
TAGTAAGTTTAGTATAAATATTGCTCGGATCGCCGTAACTTTTGAACTGTTCGTCTAAGTTAAGTCACTTTCGTTGGACGCCGACCTGCCTCTTCAGAAAAAAGTTTAAATGAAAATCAACTAAAGCTCTATTGGACGCTTAGAAATGTTTTGAAAAACAATTTGTTTTCAATATAACATTGTATTTGTCAATGAACTTATACAATTTCTTTTATTCCAATAAATTCAAAATTGGTTTTTATTCTATTCGAAATTTAATAGTACCTACTCGTATTTTCGTCGTAAAAAATTACAAATATTTTTTCTTATTTGAATATGTATTGTCTAAACCGCATAGTAAATGATTCATTTCACAGCCTCTGTAGTCTTAATTAATCTGTGTCTGTACTTTCGTTGGTCCGTCATAACTTAATATATAACAATGAACAGAATTTCTTTGTGATCGTACAATATGCAGGAACAGTGTAGCAGTCGACATTTTCACGTGTACAATGCGACGTGCAAGCGACAGGCCTTTGTGCCAGATAAGCGGAATTCGGATATTGAATCTGCTTCCGCGGCTGAACTTGTTTACCGAACAATTTGATTTTAATTGCTTTCCCTGTAGCGTTCTGTTATAGTCACGTCAATGCGTATTGACTTTAATTGAAACTTCACTCGTATATGTTGCGACGTCAATTAATACTCGTTTAATTATACGTTTAATGAGAAGCGATTCTATTTACTAAAATAACAAGTTGATTATTACGAACGGTACAAAGAAATATAGGTTATTGGTCGTGTTGTCTCCGGTCGATTATCTCAGATATTTGTCCCAAGGCCATGTCCGTAATAAAATTTGTTGATGAATGCCTATTCTTTAAGTAGATAATGTTATTATTTATCCAGAGGAGACGAAACTTCTCAGCATTCCTAGGATTCACCGTGCGGGTGCCGGGTCCATCGCTTGCAGGGAGAGGAGCTTCAACAGTGCCTGGGAGTTGCGGCCCAGTTGAAGCTTTAAAGGGGTTTAATAGTTTACACATTATATCGCAAACATGACTGTTTATGGGAAATATTATTTCTACGAAAACTAAATGACGATTTGAATAATTTGTTAGGTAGAATAAAAACTAAATGTGTACAATGCAGCACATATTGAACGATAGTGTATATAAAGATATGATTGTGTAATACCCTAACGAAGCAATCTGCATTCTGGTCGCAGTACAAATTTTGCGTGCAAGCCTGCTTCTGAACGGTTTGCATAACTTTGCATATTTACCGTTAAATGCGCTCACCGCTCCAACAACTTTACCTACTTTAATATATGTAGATATCTCACTCTGTTACGTAACTTTATACCTTTTGATAGTAATAATTAAATGCTAATAAATTTTGTTTTGTTCAATTAATATGAATATTATGTTTTTCTATTAATTATTTATGTGAAATCGTGATGATTGAGCTCGTTCAACATTATAAACAATTACGTAGGCATCTTAAAATATGACTAATTATTTTAATTGAATCTGCAATTCCATATAACAATTACACTTATATGTAAATAAGAACTAATGAAAATCTGTTATTTTTTTAATATATTAAAAACATGAATCACCGAATTCACGACAAGCCCCACTGCCCTTGTAGTCTGAATAAGGGTAACAAATATTAAATTTTCATTCCGACGCCTGGGGGTGTCAGTCCCGAGGGTGGTAGAGGGAAGGGGTGATTCTTCACGATACAAAAAAGCGCTCACCCCTTTCTAATCCACCTGTAGTTCAATAAGGTGAAACGAAATTTAAAATGCTAAAAGTCAACACAATTTATCGTCGTGTTAAATGAATCGTGTCTTGACTGACTGACTGACTTGGTATCAGAAATTAATCCGGTTCGTGTTTCATCAAGGTCCTTGACACCTGTGATTCACAACGAACCTCACATCATAATCTATTATAAATATATTATTCAAGAACCTTTTTTTTATATTTGTTATGTATTTTAAAATACATTTTTAAAGCGGTTAATTTTATTGTTATGTTTAGTTTGTATCGTGAAAAGACGATAGAAAAATAAGTTTCAAAGTAGCGTTTCTTATTTTTCTTTGCCATAATAACAATTGTCTGTTATGATAAATAGATCATTATGAATGATTTATAAACGCAATTTCAAACTTCTTTGTCCAACTAAACTTTTTATTTAAGGTTACAAATGATGACTTATACAAGATCTTCGAGTGTAACTGTAAAATTTCAACGGTTTTCTTTGTAATATTAATAATCTACTTTAATTTAGAACAAATATCTATTTTTGGTACTTCGTTTTTAAATAGTGATAATTAACTAAACATTTCATTGGTTATAAAAGTAAACCAGCAAGTTTTATAGGAAATTGTGACATTAATTCATTACAAAAATAAAAACATATAGAATTTCAACGATCAGCTTATAAAGAATGTTTATATTTAAACAATAATGTAAAAAGCAAAAAATACAAAACATTGGCATAATTTGAACTCTGAATACTAATTATAATGGGAAAAAAATATGCATAGATTGGCTCTTAGATTACAAAAACAATAGTCAGGGAAATCGACACCGTGAAATGTGGAGGAGGTGGTCGTAAGCATAATAATAATAAATATGTAGAGTCGTTCACGTCACGTCTACGTTACGTAAAGAACAATGGCCGGCTGGGAACACGGCCGTGAACGCGACGCGAATCTATACACTCGCTGTATTATTTATATTTTTAAACAATCGTTGAATAACAATCGCTTGATAGTACCGTTTCCGCTCTTACGGACCTTCTTATAAAGAAAACGAATTAAACATCCTTATACGATGCTCATAGTTTTATATGCTATTCGTCTATACTATGAACTAATTATATTCGACCGTAGTCGACTTGTACTTACTAAATAACTAAAGTTTTTTCACGAACTATTATGTACTGTTCTCTAATTTTACGTACAAATTACTACGATAAGCTAATTGTTAGCCATGCATAACCTTGAATCTAGTTATTTCGTTGGTATTTTCATCTATACACAGCTTAAATTAATAATGTGGTAAATAATACACAATAATTGTAGTGACAATGCTACAAGTCAAAATATTTATACTTATTCATGCTCTCTCTAACATTATAGTCCTCTCGGAGCTGTCTAAGTGTACTTTCACCCCGTCTTACCGTTACCTGAGAGGCTAGATGTGTTCCGTCTCATTCACACAACGCTAACTCGATCTCTATTACCTCAGCCTCCGGTGTCTCTTATCTCGAAATCTTTTGAATTTATTGAACGGCCACTGACAGTCTGATTTATATGTCGATTCTGTTAAGGATATTTTAATCTGAATAACTCAAAACAATACCTCAAATATCATAAGATCAAGTACTATCTCGTCGTGATTTACTACGTGTTATTCACATCGAATTATGCTATGATTCGACGCTTTGATCTTCTCAAATAAAACGTAATATTTTACAAAAACAAGACAGCCACTAATGAAAAATCATGAGACTACAGCTGGCATACGAAATCAAATCAAGGAATTGTTTTGACTGAATTTGTGATTTAAGATCATTATATTCGTTAAACGGCCGCTGTTTTATTCAAATCACGAATAACAAATGTAAAGAATTTTCGCGGAGAGACGCTAATGAATTATTCACACAATTATGGCGTTGGTTACTCTCGCTTCGTTATGACATTTATTTGTCCTCTGCGGCACATGGCCCGTGCTGGCTGCGAACACTTCAAACTAAGGTCGATGTATGAAAAGCTATTCAAATAATCTCACATACATTCATCTCATTCATTTTATTATAAAACTCAACGTTTTCATGACGAATTTATCAGAACTGGTTTATTTACGCCGTACGAATGTTATTCATTATGAAATAGTCTATCAAGTCAATTAGAAGGTTAAACGAAGACAGCCGTTTAAATAGATTGTAAATATGTTTGTTTTACATATAAATTACAATAAATCTTATAGATTGTATAAATGATGTAAGTAAAGGTCATTTAGTGTCGGTCAAGTGAGTTTGTAAGATAATAGCACCGAGATGACGGCTCTTACGTAAGAGATCCGCTCTCAGTGATCGCTCCATTGAATTGATTGTGGCGTTGATTGACATTTATGACTATTGTGCACCAGCTAATGAAACGATCCCGACGTTTTATTTATTAATGGTCTCTAATTTATTTGTTTTATTTACAGATTTTAATATCCAATACTGTCCACACCAATATTGAAATCACAATACTACCTTTATATGTTTATCTTAACTATTAAAGTATTATTGTTGTACGGATATCAAATGCATTGAAGTAGATAGAAAGAATTATATTTTAGGGGCAATATCCGACATACATGCGTACGCAGCCGAGAGTTGAAACTGGTTATTTATATGTAGGTTGACTTGATTAACCTCTACATTAGACGCGTTTCTGTAGACTGCAGTGCATCATCAAAAACTAATCAACTACGTATAGTGCATTATTTATTGCTAAGTCACGTTTGAAAACACGTACACATGTTAGTCAAACATGATACGAACATGTGTTCATATAAACATTGTTTTATTTATAATTAATTGTGTATCGAATATTATAAAATTGTGTTTTTTTTTTTTTTTTATAAATAACTCGCTATGAAAGATAACGCTACTATAAGTATAAAATAATTGGTTGTCGTCAACAGGCCGGTAACCTCGTAAAGTAGGCTTCAAATTATAATTTTCAAGCACGCCGCACAATAAAGGAGTTTCTTGAACACGCGATATTTTCATCAGAGCGCTCACTAACGTATCTTCACTGATAAAACAAATTAATATTACACGAAATGAATGGAACAAGTTTTCAGTTAAATGGAAATTTAATTATTGAAACGTCGCAATTAAATTTTATAAAGCACCCATTGGATTTATAAAAAAAAGCTATCAAGTAATTAAAACTTGAATGTTTTCGTTTAACGGACGGCTGTCCTTTTAAAACATGGCCTAAAAATATATTCACTTTGAGTCCGACCTTGGCTTCGTATAACTTGATAGAGCGTTATAAAAACAATATTTATTTTTAAATTACTTTGCTAATATATCAAAGATATTTTCGTTTGATTGTAAAAACAGGGTAGGATCACTGAATACATTTACGCACATTAATCAGGGGGGTGACCACCTGCTATGGGTTTATGTATCCCGTCTCCTTCCTTCCATTCATCAGATGATTCATGGCATAGGGCCCGACCCTGACTAAAGAAAGCAAATATTCACAGGATATCGTTGCCAGCTATGCAGACCGACTTTTTGCATTGGACCTTTATAATACGGATTCTTTCGATATTTTGCTGTTGATTTTTTTCTTCCCATGAGATTATAAACATACCTATAAGTAAAAAGAATATATTTTATTTTAGCCATGTGCTGTTTAAGTTTTCCTTAACTGGTTATTGGCACAAAAAATATGCTTTAGAGAATGTCAATAAAAACATCTTGTTTGATGTTTATTCTAATAGCGTTCACAATGACATCCCACAATGAACCTAGTTGTTTGTAATGATTTAAAGCGAAGCTGTCATTAAGGCAAGGAAACATTTTAGTTGCTTTTATATTCAGATATCGTAATTTATTATCATATTTCCATTATGCTACGATGAATAACATATCCTTGCTTTAATATTATGAATGCATTTAATTAAGTCTATGGATTTTAATAAAAAAATTCTGTCCACAAATTCAATATACATACAGTAATTAAATACAATTAATTCGATTCATTACCGTACCCGGATTTTATATGTCGCAATTGAATTCGGTCTTTCTCGAACACTTAAAATTTTCTCTTGAGAAAATTAACACAAAACTTTCATGTCATTTATACTATGGATGTAAATTAAAATTAATACCTGAAAATCGGTTAACTGAACGACTTCATGTTACGTTAATTAATAATTTTAATCCGACTATTTAGATGTTAGTACGGATAACAGTAATTTATTTATAAATCATACTGTTATAAACCTAATAACAACTATGTCGTACCTACAAAAAAAATATTACTACATTAATAAACATCAGAACATCCGCTCGAACTTAAGTAACTTAGTTTAACATATCTCTTCGGCCTCGAATATTGTAATAAACATGCAAATTTCTAGACAAACTAGAAATGTTGTTAATTTTAACAATAAAACACGTTAACGCCGTCATTATAATGATTCTAACTTTAATTATAAACAATTATGCATATTATAATTGTTCTTCTACGAAAACCTACATTGTTTGACCATTTATTTCATTTATGCCATTAGTGTGGAGTCTGCTGTTATTTTTTGTTTAGAAATATTAGTATAATTTATAACTCTTTGTTATATATTATGACATATGTGTTTAAATTTGGAACATCTAAAAACTATTTGCAAGCCAAATGTAGCACTAAATGTTATTGTGAGAATAGTTAGTGCACGCTTTGCAAAATGGCCGTTGCGAGCTCAGTAATGGCTGCCGGCCTTGGGTCGTGTTCGCAATCAACTTATTATTCAATCTTATATCGCGAATTAGTACGAGGTCCGTCGGTCAACGAACCGATAGACTATTCCATACGGTTACGTTCTTTCAATAAACTAATACCTCGTTAAATTTGTGTTTATTGTGACTTATTATAATTACTCATTGCATTGTACGATCGACAAGCCGCTGTGAAGCGTTTGTGGATCTTAATACAAAAGTGTCAGTGATTTATCTGTGATCATAATGGATTTGTATTGCAACTAGCAGAATTAATGATAACAAACAAGAAGGCCGCATTGTTCAAAAGCGGATATGTAAGGCTGTACCTAACATTCCAAAAGGTCGTCGGACGAGAAGCGTTGACGTAAATCCGACACGGTCCGTTATGTCCTCTTGGAGAACAATGCTTGGTTCACGGTACTCGGTACTCGTCTAATGAGAATTGTTTGTTTTTCAGCTTTACACAATAGCAGCTTTCATTATTGCCTCCTGTAATGTCAAACTTAAGAAGTGTATATAAATTTCTTTGTCTTTTTTGACAGCATGGATTATCTTGACAAGTAACCACATTGTTTTACACTCTATTCAAGGCCAGGCGGAAAGTCTGCTGATTTTATGATCTGAATCAGTTCTTGTTAGCACGATAAGACATTGTAAAAGCAAAATTGTGTCAAACATAACTTATCTAATGCATTGGCAAAACTACAAGTAAACAATTTTAAGAAACAGACGTTTGTTTAGTCTAGCTTAATTTGACTTTTTGAGTGGAAAGAAGAAGGAAAACAGGCGAGGTTAAAAAAACAATTTAAATTGCAAATAACAGATGTGTAAGAAATATTTATGCTGATGGTGTAGGGACGTGTGATTCGACCTTGATTGAAGTGTCATTAGCAGTGCGTACCCGAGACCACTATGAACCGGTTCCAGTCTCGAGTCCGCATGATTTATGTCTCTGGCTTCACAGAGAGTGTTTTTTTAACAGACCGGTTTCCCGCTCAGTGGTTTTGTTGCGCTACCTGGATGTGGGCAAAAAAGTGTCAGTTTTTTTTTAGTCGCAGTAATAATACTGAACATTCCTTTTGTGGCACATGCGGACGTGGCTCACGTCTAGAAACGTGATGTGCTGGCGCTGTAGCTTCATTATATTAATGGACTCGACCGGATGAATACAAAGATGGGGCCTTTAAACTTTATTGCTAGTAGAATACGTGTTCCCCACAACCACTGCGTGAAATTAGATTTATGAATATGATAGCCTAGAGCAGACTCTCACATAGACCTAGAACACTCTAAAATATCTTCTAATAGGCTCACTTCCGAAATATCACATGACAACCAAATAAACACTGATTATTTATATATTTTCATAATAAAAACCAAGAGAGGGCCACTTCCTTGATATCTTAAAAGATAATTTAAATATTATGCATATATTTAAATCGAAGTATTCTGTGTTAAAATATATATAAACTATTTCGATTGCTTTGAATTATTTGTGTCAAGTTGACCTTTTATTGACATTGATTGGCCCAGCCTCGTCTAAACCAGTTTTTGTTGTATTTTTTGTTGGAATTTATTTATCAGCAACTTATGTACCACCTGCCGCGGTCGTTACCCGCTCTGAAAAACTCCCCTTCAACAAAAGACATCCCCTAAGTTATTCTTGCTTATAATTACGGCTCACAAAGCATTTTCAACATAATGCTTATTTTTTCCGTGTTAAGTTGTAAAAAACTGCCCCTACTTTAGAAAAGGGCATTCTTCTAATCCGTATGTCTAGGTATCCGCTTTTTGTTACACCAAAAAAATGTAAACAATTCGTTCTACCGAGAATAAATATTCAGATTCGTCTCGAGATTGCTGTTAAATTTGTTATCCTGTTATTTGCTCTGTGAAACATTGTGTCTGTTATAAGGGTTTTGCTTTATTTATAGCAAACGTAATATTATAATAAACAGCTGAACGTTGCGAGATATCGTGGGATAGATTTTCTAGTAGTGCATACAGTGTACTAACTATAATGGCGAACGATCGTGACTTGTATAACTGGATTTAAGATTGCTTATGAATTCCTACTCAAATATAACGCTCCATCATTAGTATAATAGTGTTCGTGCATTTTAACACTAATCGTATTCGCTCCTTGGCCTTTAATAATATAATGGACTTATATTAAACATGCAAAATTAAAATAATACTTTTTATGTTGCTTATATTTTGTTTTTGTGAATGGACAAAAAGTTATTTTTGTCTATATCGCTAATGTCATCTGAATATTTTATTAATGACCGTATTAATATATTTTATCTGATTGAACTAAAGCAACACTCGGGATTATTTAATTCATAGTAATTAATTCGTATATATTTTTGTGATCAAAAAACTATCATTAAACTCCTCCTGCCTCCAAAGCTTTATAAATCAAAAATTTTTCAAGTGCAGTTAGATAGAACAAACTATGTTTTGGCAAGTCCTTCTGTACCTGGATTCATGCCAGGTTTCTATTTATTTTGTTGGTCTAATTTATTTTTTATTAATTGAATGAAGAGATCTTTCTCATTATAAAATTTATGTTGTCATCGTTGTATTTTTATGTATAGGTACTCTGATAAGGTTATTCGATAACATTATATATATAAATTATTCGACGGATAAAATTCAAACGTATCAAGACAATGCCTTAAATGGCATGACATGACGCCCCATAAGTATTGTATGAACGCTTGTTTTCGTATGCCGGTGTCCAATGACCGACTTTTACTCAAGACTTGTTGAAAGATAAGACATGTTTTGATTCGCCACACGGCCTTTATGATTTAGTTGTAATATCCGTTTATTAACGCTCCCAATTAACCGAACAGGTTATGTAAATTTGATACGTCCTTACGTTTTCTTTAAACGTATGTTATTACTGACTCTATAAGGACAGGAACCGGTTTCTATGCTGTTCATATGTTTTCGAAAGATCAATTTATGTACCCTAATTTAGAGAATATATTAAACGTAATTCATAAAAATGGTTATGCAATATATGTTTATTTTCATGCATATTAATAGTCACGGTGTATTTGACGGTAGCTTTCTCTAATATGCATATTCGATAGCGTATCTGAGTGACGACGATTAATGAGGCCGATCGCTGCCGTACCTTTCATCATCAGTCCCTCTATTATTTAGCAAGAGAATTATAATTTAAGTGCTTTTAAAATGAAATTTCGCCTTCACAATTATCACAATAATGTTAAAGTCAGATCAAATAAATAAATGATAAAAAAATATATATGAATGTACTTTTCTAATGCATTGAAAAAATATAATTTGTTGATTTCATGTTTTTTAACCGATTACGTTGAATGTAATATCTATATAATATTTGCTTAAGTTTTTATATTGTAAATGTATTATTAATTTCTTTACTGGCAAGGTAGCAATGAACTGAACGCTCGCCGTCAGATCAAATTGCAGGGGAACGATAATACCATCTGATATAATAAGGATGAATGTATTTATTGCTTTGGCCTCGTTACTCAATATAGGATGGATTGTTGATAATGCACTGTTTGTTTTAGATTCAGATTTTGTTTACGGAAATTTTATCAAGAAATATATAGTATGACGTAATATCATCTAAAAATTACACAAAAGAATTATTGTACACTATATTTATTGCGTTATCATTATCGTTTAGTTGCTTTGTTGTTTATAAAACCCCACCCTAAATAAAGCTACTAAGACAAATGTTTTGATTCCCCTTGTCATGATTTCGAAGAATATAATAGAAATAAAGTAATTTTATTTGTGAACTGTATTTCATAATAAATAATAACTATTGACCTACGTACTTTACACATAATGCCAGTTGCGATAACTTTGTAACCTTTACTTATAACCTGAGCGATAAACTCTAGTTCCTATGTGTTTATTGATTAAATTCAAGCTATTTATTTAATAAAATAATGCGTAAATTTTATTTATATTTTTTGTATGAGAGCTGTGACATTATTTGTGTATGATGATAAAAAATATGATATTCGGAACTGGGTTATACGATGGATAGAGTTTCTATGTATTTCAACAAAGGTTACTGCGTTTTGCTTAACATTATCAGGAAAGTCACCTTGACTTTTGAATATAAACTACTTAAACGAAAATTTTATTTAAGTCAAATCGAACATAAAAGCGTATTGGTAGTAAAATTGTCTATTTTTTTACATGTATGTATGTATATCGCAAATCTTGACGTGTCGCTATCAGAATCACGTGAGAGTGGAAAATATAAACAACCTGTTGACGACGCGATAAAGAATGGTTCGAATTCTTAATCTTTAATAAAACGCTTTATCAGGACGATAAGCAGTTAAGTTTCCTACATTATCTTTTTGTCTCTGATAGTAAAAATATTTTTTCGATTTCTATTTCATTAAGTTAATTATGCTACAAAGAAAAATTAAAGGTAATGTGTAGTGTCATAATTAGAATTCAGAGTAAAATTGAATTATTATAAGCGGTGTTTAAGCTCGCGTTATTTAAAACGATAAGCATTACCGCATTGCAGTTGTGCAAATATGCGTTTTGAAACTTAAGTGCCTCTTTCCAATTCACGGATATCACTTTTTCGATGGAACCTGCAACATTTGTGAAGTTTATATTAGTATTTATTATAAAAGTCTGCAATATAGGTTCTATAAGAATTTACATTATTTATTTTCAACTACAACATTGTTGTTCAGACAAACATGTTACAACCATTTGATTCATTTGATATCGTTCCATTAATGTTTTGCCAGCTGTAATTCTTTATAAATATACTTACAAGTATAATAAATCAACATCATTGATTCCGAGTAATTCTGTTCCATCATAATAACGGACGTTCGCTCGATCGCTATGATTTATATCAACACCCAGTAATAAGTGTATCCAGTACCGACGAAAATTAATTTCCCATGCGGCTCATTTCATACAAGTCGCTGACCTCAATTCCGTCTGCTCTATTATCTGAGCCAACTTTACGTGACATAATCCGGTGGTTTACGATAGTACACAGCTTAAAAGGTTTTTAACTTATCCTACGTCCTTTTGAATTTTGTACGGCTATAATTGTTTATATAACGTACGTAAATCTCCCGTGTCGTGTTTAATGAGAGTCATGTTCGTGTTTTAATAGGAAAATAAATAACAGACGCACAATATTTGTACTGCTTTGACGTTCGTATGTGGTATAAGTTATAAGGTAAATAAAGGTTTTAGCATACGTATCTGTTGTGAATATATTTTGCTACATGTTAATGAACAATTCTTTCGTAAATATTTTGTTTATTATTTTTTCACAATATTTAAAATGTTCTTAAAGTATGTTATCTTTGGCCGGGTTCGAAAATCTGTAACTTTATATAAATACTTTCCTCTGAATATTCAAGGAATCTTAAGACATCTGCATATAATTTTACAATTATCCCCATGCGTGCTTGTAAATACATAATTTCATTTCCTACGTATCATAGCTGCAATAAAGTAATTATAATAAAGACAGAACTATTTTTACAAACTATTCTTTGTCTGAATGCATTTGCTGTATGTAAATAGAAGATAACATTCACAGAAATTGTTGGGATGAATGCCAAGATGAGCTTGCCAAAGACGACCTCACGGAGTTTTTCTTTTTCCTGACGTAAATCAAATTGCTGAGTGTTCTTTTTTTTATTAACGTCTGCAATTATGTTGTTTGTATATAAATTTATCATATTATTTATTCACCTAAATAATTTTATTATGACTTTGAGATAAGTTATCGTGCATTCTCTTCGGCGTTCTAAACTTATCAGTATACATTATAAAGACGGAAATTGGGTCGCTTAGAATATGTTTAAACAATAAAGCATTTATTACGAATTAAGATTGTTTAATTTCGCAATATTTTTAAAGTCTTAATACATTTTAGAGGTTTTAACTCAACTCAAAGAACAGTAGATTTTAGGACAAAGTCAGTATAGAAAAGTTATTTTAATTAGTGTTAAAGAACGTATTAGGGTCAAATGAAAGTAATCTATTTACCAAAGTTGTCCTCATAATAAGTTAATGTGACATAAAATTACTCATACATATACAACACGTGTATGCATTGTTACATAATATATTTAAACATACCGACGTAGTCATGTGTTTGATAGCGTGCATGTAATTTTTCAATTTGCATCCTGATGAGGCGGACATCTCATCGAACTTGGTCAAGGCGAGGAGTTCGACCGTGGCGTTCCGCCAGACGCTTCGGCTATTTGTCATATTTTTTATTGCAAACAATAAGCCTTGCTTATATTTACACGGCTTGAGATATAAAATTAATGTCGCACGTGATTACGTCAACGATGCCGCTACTGAGAACGATGTTTTAAATTAAAATAATTTTTGTTCAGATCATTTGACGAGACATATTATTATTTCACGGTCGGATCTTGCGATATTATAGAGGAACAGATTATTATCGTTAAATGTTTGCATTTTAGCATGTGATACCAATATTAAGTGACGTATTTATTATGTTTTATAATTTATATAAAAACGAAACTCGAAATACGAGATAATGAGTAAAAACTTTTAAGGAAATATTTTCGTTATTGCAAATAAGCTGGCAATAGGCCAACCGAGATAATATACATTCCCCAATCTCAAGGGCACTAAAATTTACGATTGTACAATGTAAATATTTGTATTAGCTTATCATAATTATAACGGACGTATAATTCCAGCTATTTCTGTGTTGTAACGGTACGATAAACAAAACTTCGTGTTTAAAATGGAGCAATTTATTTTTATAAGATATTTATATGATAAATTAAATTGTTATGGAAACAATTAATTTAAGATCGAACGATGTTTCACGTTAAATGATTCATTTTATCTATTCTAATTTACTCCGCGACGGTGTCTGACCATTCTTATAATAGAATTGGACATGCGCCAACTTCAATTTGCGGTAATCGTGTACCAAGTGGTCGTATCAACTGAATGTTGATTGATGATTTCCCTTTGCGGTAATCGTTCAAAGTTAACTGTTATTGAGATTTAGAACAATAATAATTTGCTATACAATTAACTCTACAACACTGTTAGACATAAATTTCTCATTTATCTGAGATGTTGACTTTCGCCATGCGGGCTCTTTTTATCTGTTTTAAATACAGTTCCACTTTTATTATGAAATTCAATGTCTATTTGTGATTATCAAATAGCAGTTTTCTCGTTTTCATAATATTATTTTACATAAAATCAATGCGTGTACAAGCTTCCTTGATATCTTTATTCTTTTGTGTCTACATATTTCGTTCAAAATTACGGTAAGAAGACTGTATTTTCTTCACTTTCTTTGTGGTTTTAATTGTGTAGGATTGCGCGTAATGTGAACATTTGTAATTCTATAGAGAGTTAATATACCGTTATGCTGCGATTTTTGAATACTGAGAAAACAAAGAAAAATAAAATTAAATACTAAGGGAAGTTTTACAACCACAATATGAACTTTGTTCCATATTCGTAAAAATATTAATATTCTATTCAAAAAGTATTTCAAATGAATGACACTTCTTTCATAACTTTCGGCTTCGCAATTTACATAACAAAGTAGCGACCGTCGTACCATGTGCCTACTGTTAAAACTAAATTTAATTTAACTAACTCAAATATTTTACTTACCTGCTTTCTTACTACGTTACTGTTCTGTAATTTGTACTTCAATTTGTTTTAATGTTAACACATGATCCCGGACTTTAAACTTTAAAAACATATAGATAATAAATTGATGCGCTAAAGTTAAATTTTATTAATATTTTCCATCAATTGAAAATTACTTAACACTTACAAAAACTCAGCGAACAGCTAAATCATAAATGTTAATTCTGTATTAACATTGGAAATTAATTATTTCTGGACTCAGCAGCACCTCGCAGTAATAATCAATTGTTTCATATTAATTCAAATGTTGTTAAAACTATATTTAAGTCATTCGGGATTGCAAAAGTATATTGATTACTGCATTTTTAACAAATGAATAACTGTTCCTATCAAAAAATATATCTTCAGATTTTTTTAGTTATTTTGTGAGAACGAACATTTAATATTAATTAAAATTGTCTCAGTCCGATTACGCTCGTCAGATTTTTTAACATAAACTTAATAAAAAATTCCTTTGTGAAAAATCTTCTATAGGTGAATATTTTCTTTTTAGATTTCGAAAATACCTTTTAATTTTCTCTGAATTCTCAAATTATATAAAAATTTTCGTAGTGTGATTTTCTATTTCCATAAAAAATATTTAATCGAACCAAATTAACTGGTATAGGTTACTAAAAGAAGTTATCAATTATTAACCCTATTATTAGAATTTGTCCACATTAACCTTAAAATTCTAAGAGTCCAAGTTCACAAGTTCTCTTTGGTCAATATTTAACTGTTTCAAAATTTTTGTTGGTGATCTATTAATAATTTACGGAAGCATATTCAAAGTTGAACATCACAATAGCTTGAAAAACAAACAAAGCATGAAATACGACGTTTATTTATAAAGGCTTTAAAAGTTACAGCCTTCAAAAATATACATCTAACAATTTTAACCTCTGAAATGAAAGAATCAAGTTCCGTTACACAATAAAGCCTTATAAATATATTAGCCTTTGAAACTTCTATTTATTAAGCAACTCCACCGACAGTTTTTAAGGCTTCAAGGTTTACAAAGTACGAAGAAACAGTTCATAATTTCTTTGTGTTTTTGGACACACAATGAGTTGAAATTGCAAACTTCTATTATCTTCCTTCTGATTAAAACCTTACGTAAATTTTGCATTATTATGACACTTACATTTGTAATAAATATAGAACGTTTTCACTTTAAACGAGTGATATTAAACTGTTTAGTTGACTCTTAAAACAACTAAAACTATGAACATGTTCAAATTAATTAACGTAGTGATAACATGAGATTTTAAATTATTTTATTTGTTGATAACATTCAAACATTGTGATGTGTCTTATATCGTTATGACATCACCTTTACCAACTTCTTTGAACATAACAGCGTCACAATAAGCGTAAAGTTCAAAAAAACAAATAGTCGGAAGAATTTCAATCAATTAGTTAAGAACTGAAAGATATGTTGCTTAGTTTTCTTTGTAAAAGAAAGTAAAGTTACCTAAAGATGCCAAAATAATCGGATAAAACTCGGAGCGCTGGAACTTTATCAATTTCACCCCCGCTGCGAGCTGGAAATGTTTTGAAAGGGTAGGAGTAAAAAGAGGGTGTTCCATTCCCCTTTGGTGTTCTTGAATACCGCTTAAAGTTTCCGTCGTAATTGCTGTCTGGCTGAGAATAAACTTTGTATTACATTACCCGACTTAATTTATAGTATCTTCTTATTCATTGCTTTAAGTTTTGTTTTCTTAACTACGCTAGTTATTACGACTAAAAGTTTTGGAAAGTGTAATTATTAAGAATAATCTTATAGTACTAACTATATCAAGTTAACATAGAATATTTATTTTATAACTATCTCTAACTATTAAGTATTCTTGTAATCTAATAGATAAATACTGCTAAAACCCGATAAGATATTATAAAGTGATAAGTACGTCGCTTCACATAATATTGTATCTCTAAATAACTAAACAGCTCAGTCACGAGGGATTTAACTGATCTCAGATTTGTCTATTCGTGCCAGCTTTGACCTTGACTTCTTTATAGATACATTAATTAGAAATGCGACCTTAAGCTTAACATTACATCCAAATATTATGAAAATACAGAAAATCTTTAGCCAAATATATATATA
>DVQP01001260.1:0-16316 GCA_018231745.1 Danaus eresimus | reverse complement strand
ATGTAGTTTTTAAATTAATAAAAAATCGCGTAGTAATCCGAAAATTTTTGAGTTTTAACAAAATATATGTCAAAAAACGCAATATAATATATAAATGATGCACGAACCTTCAAGTTGTCCGGCAGTTCTGATCTGCCGGCATAACCGGGGTTCATGGTGATGAAAACAGCACAAGACTTGTCTAAATTTAATAATGTTCCTTCAAATAGTAACTCAGTAGCCCCAGAATTGATTCCTCGTTGGATTGACAAAATTTGTTGCGCCACGACCGAAAGCACTTCGAGATCGATTCTATTAAATTCGTCAAAGCAAGACCAAGCACCACAAGACGCCAGGCCCTATAGAATTAAAGTGTAAAGTTATACAGTGATATTTAAACAAGGTCTATGCTCCTTCATAATTTTACTCACCTTAAAGAATTTACCAAGAGCCAAGTAATCTAAACCATCCGAGCAGTTAAACACCACACATTGTTTGGCCACAGCTTTCGCCAAGTCTTTCGTTGTTTCTGTCTTTCCAGTACCTGCAGGTCCTTCAGGAGCACCACCTAAATAGATTTTAAACAAAAAAATATAAATTTTTCCCAAATTGTAGCTTAAAAATACGGATTTTTATAAAGATTTTTATTATTATTATTATATATATTGACCCAGATTAAGATGTAAAGCACCAAACAGAGTTCTGAAGCATCTGTCAGTGAGCGGCGTGACCACGAGCCGGCCGGTGTTGCCGAGGTATTCGTATCCATACATCAGCTGTGAGTTTATCATACGGGTCGCGATCTGCATACTGTTGTCCTCTTCTTGGTGCTTAAAACAAAAAAACATTGCTTTTTTTGTTACAGACGGTTCTATGAAGCGTGTGTAAGATTGATCTTGTTAAACTACAAAGTTATTCGAAATATTTAATTCTAAAGAATGAAATCGAATTTTTATTAGATAACATACATCGTATATTTTTAATTTTGAATATAAAATCTATAATTATTGCAATAGAAGCAATAGCTTCTTGCACCTAGACAATTGGACAAGTTAAGGCTTAAAAATACTATTTAGTTTATCTTATACATATATATGTATAAAGTATAATCTACCTCCCAATAGTATCTGATTTGTGACAGCCAGTTAAAATCATTGTCAAGTTGAACGTTGAAGTCTATCAACTCCATGAGGACGTCTCTGGCGTGTACGTCCAATACGACTAACGCTCCTAAAATTTTTTATATAAATAAATAAATATTTTTTAAGTAATTTTAAGGTCATACAATAGAGTGTAACAACTGACCGAGAGTTATTCGATTCTGTAAGGAGAGTTCTCCTCTTACAAGATCAACAATTTTTGATATCTGATAATTGCATTTGTCCCAATAAGCTCTCATCGCTGGTATGCTTATGTGAATGGCGTCTGTTACTTCTGACGTCCAAAAAGTCATTGCAATACATTGCACCTACAATATAAAAATGTAAAATAAATTGAACATACAAAGAACTTAAGAATGTCAAATGTTCAACTCACGGCTTGTCCAGGCCATACTAGCACCCACTTCTCGCGAGGACAATTGAGGTAGTCGTCATAAGAAAGCGCTACAACGTGGTGTACGGACGCCTTCATTGCTCCTTCGAGCTCCAACAGCCATTTTTCTACCTATAATAAAAAAACATAAAATAATTGTACATACTTTACCAATTGATGGTACATTATAAACCATTCTTACCTGACCCCTAGCCGCGGCTGTGTTTATGGTCATAGTCAATTCAACGACTTCACCCTCTGAGGATTTCATGTGAGTAACCACCAGGTCTTCCGTGAAGTTAAGCTTGGCAATTCCTTCGAAGCACTTCTTGAGATGAGGTTGTACTCTAATTGGACAGGCAATATTTAGCTGATGTCAAAAAGATATCTGTATCATTAGTATGCCTTACTGTATATCGAATGAACTCACCGCATAGGATCTTTGGTCTCTGAAAGAATCTCGAGTAGTTCGTCATTGGACAAGAAGAAGAATCTTGGGAAATATAAACGTTTCTTTTCCAGATACGCGTTTAATCCACGTTGTACCATCTCCAGCAGATTGTTGGACTTCTTTAATCTGTCTAGCATTTTCTCTATTGTGATCACATCAAGGACACGCGGCTCCGTAAATGCAGCTTTCATTATTTCCTTCCACATCTAGAAAGACATCGAGTGTTTTTCCACATTATTTACACTGATTTTGCCTGAACACAATATATACACACAAATTTTTATGTGATATAGACCTTATCAACTGCGCTGAATCTTCGACCTTCTTCAGGAATTTGCTGTTGAATGTCAGGAGAAGAGAAGATAGGCTCTAAGTACATCCAAGTAGCTTGTACTTTCAACCATTCGTCCAAGATCTCCTGCAGTAGGACGAGTTTACCCTCCCAGTCGCTTTACAAATTAATAAACACGTTATAGGGGAAAAATTCAAATACTATCTTTAAAAACTTATGACAATATCTATACGAAATTCAAAAATCTTCAATAATTGTTGATAAGTTAATTTTTTTACATCATTTTATTGCTACAGTCGCATACTAACATTATGATTTCTTCGAATGGTTTAATGTACGGTGAGTTCTTCATTGTCTGTGTTTTCACGATATGGTCGTCCAATAGCAATTGAATTTCGTCGACACTTGATAATATATAAGTCCCTGTGTCCCTAAACGTCAGAATACGACATTATTTTAATGCTATTTGAGAAAAAAAATCCAAGTAATACAAATGACAACGAAGTTACAGACTTGTATGGTAAAATCTCAAATTTAAGTTCAGCCCATTCCTTGATCATCTTGTCGAGAGCCTTCTCCAGATTATTTTCTTTGGTTGCAGCTTCTGATATGTTCTCGAACTTCTCGATATAGTCGTCCAGGTTAAAGTCAATGACTTTCTCTAAGGATAGTTCGTCATCAACTACGATAGGGAATCCAACGATTTCCGAAACCTTCTCCCAGTGTCTCGCTTTCATACCAGGATTTCCGAGTGTTTGTATTATTGGCATGTGCGTCTTAAATTCCTCCATTTTTTCTCTACATAATTAACACGGTTTAAAACACTGTCCTGTTTTATTGATTATAAATAATTATTCAGACGCTCACCTGACGGACTGAGCGAGTTGGAATGTATCAGGGACCTCTTGGAAGGATTTCTCTAATTTATAAACTATTTTGTAATAATAACTAACATCGCCCTCGATGTCTTCGGGATCGAAGCTTCCGACCTGATTAAAATAAATATATACATTAATAATAACATCATTAGACATTTCAAGTAAACTATTATTTTGTAACCTTGGAGGTCATCCAATTTGTATATTTCTCCAAAAAGTCATATCCTGCGTCGAAGAGTTTCTTGAATGGTACGAGCCTGTCGTAAACAGCTTTTCTCTTCGGATACTGAGACAGTTCCCATCCAAACGAACTCTCTTCCTCGTTGAATTGATCTATTTTTGTCAAAGCATTCGCAAGCCTGTGAAAAACTTTTAATTAAAATGGTAATTAAAAATGTAATTTAGACTTTATACAGTTGTGTTAGTGAATATTGTAGATAAATTTTTAATTCTTGCCGCGTTTAAGATAATAAACAAGTTAAAACAATTGATTAAGTTATCTACCATTACTACGAATTTTTATCTTTTGTACGGACATACCTACAGTTCACGTCTTTTTATGACATAGTTATCACTAAGAAAATTGTATAAAAACCAATGAGTCTACGTTTCTGAATTGTACAAACTAGTGGGGTGGCTATCATGACATACAAAACGTCATGAAAATGAAACACATGAGTCATTTGAATATGCACTTTGAGACTATACTAGTAAAGTTCTATTTTATGTTGTTACTTTTCATCCAAACGTCGTGCGCGGGTAACGTATTTGGATATCTCATTAATGTCGCCCCAATATTGCACTTCATTGCACTGAGTTTCATAAATATCCAAATCGTCGATAAACTGAGCGATTCGCACCTAGAAATGATTTTTATAAGAGTATTCCGCTACGGAAACTGAAATTAATCTATATATAGATATATTACTTGTAGCAACTCTTGATACTCAATCTTCTTCTGTTCACAAATCACTTTGCACTCTTCGATGACGCCGGGCAGACGAGCATACCTGTAGGAATAAAAAATACACTTTCCCAATTAGATAGTTGTATTATTTTAATATGCTTTCTGGTTTATTTCAGTACCAATGAAACGACTGATTGTTGGCCTTCATTTCCAGAGGCGTGAAGATGGTGTAGTCACCAAGGAATATGATGTATCTCATGACGTTTCGCAGTTTGTCTTCCATTTCCTCCAAGAGAACCTGCTCTGCCTTCTTGCAGTACTCAATGAGTTCCATGAGTGCGGCCGTGTCCGGCGGCGAAGTGAGTAGTGTTGTGGCTATCAGAGAATATTCATCGTAGATGCTGATAAAAATGTTACAGAAATCATTCAAATGATCGTAATTTAAGATGTTTAAAAAAAGTTCCATGAGCGTTGTATGTATAAACTGATAGTAGTTTTCTACACATACATATGCGTACGTCTAAGAGAAAAGTTTCAACACGTTCTAAAGCTTTGAATAATGTTGTAAATAAATTTTATAATATCTAAATTAAAAATGAAACAATTCGCAAAAGATTTAATTCATTCTAGTCCATTTGAATTGTTTTCAAATTGTAAGCCGCGTTTGCCGCAGACGAGGAATTTTTGCGAACAAAACGTGATGAAAATAACACAGAGGCAAGTTTACTGATGCAATTTATATTATTACAAATTATATTTTACCTCTATATTACAATCAAACAACCCATTAGATGTTTCGGACTTACGACTTAATCATATTTTGGTAATCTTCTGTCATTCTCCTTAGCAAGGTATTAGCAAGTCTTGTGGCAGCGCCTCGCAATGAATTTATCAGGTCTGCTCTCTGCATCCTAAACATGCCTATGACAATGGTTCCCTCTAATTTGGAAGGTATTTCCTTCGCCACATTAACGTACTTAACAGACTCCTCGCAAAACTCTTCAAACGTCTTTTCTGGTACAGAATTAATAAATTCCTCAACTTGGGACATCGACTGAAACATTGTCAAAGATGAAGAATTTTGTTTTGCTGGAGATATAAGATAGAACGAGTAACAACAATGAACCAACTTCTCCATTGAGCAAACATATGTAGTTATCAAAATCTTGTACTCTTAGTTCTGGACCGATTCTCTGTTCATTAATTAATTCTGCAATTTGTTTCTTGTAGTCCTCAACAAGATCATTATCTATTATGGGCTGTTGAAATAAACTAATGTAATTTGATAAAACTGGGAAAAACGAACAATATTATTGTCTTATATTATTCAAGTACCCTCAGCGTCATTCTGTTTGTTATTATATAATCCTGATACAATATTGTCTCTAGTCTTGGCGTTTGTCTGCAAGCGTCTATGATAAAGTCATACAAGAGACAAAGTTGATCTCGAAATTGTTTGAAAGTTGGTTCAAATTCGATGGCGTCGTCTTTAAAAATTAAATTTATTACGAACCCTTGATTCATGTCCTGCAAAACAAGAGTATTTATCTTTGATTTGTATTATAGCAGACAAATTCTTAGGAATATTTTATACTTACGCCAACATCCAGAATGTACTCCGTATATTCTGCCATAGATTTTAAGCATAAAGTCTGAAGATTGAACGTCATAATGCAGGCCAGACAATTATAGAAGTGCTTCATCCTCGAAACTTGCTTCGGATCCGGTATTTGCTTTTTTTTACTACCCTAATAATATCAGTCGTAAATGTAAAATAATTTTATGAATTTATTGTCTGCATATCAAAAACATAATTTTATTTTGAATAAATAGTATACATTAACAGGTATTCGTCTAACATACAATAATGTCATACCAATAAGATTTTAGGTGATTAAGAAACAAACACACTTAGAAAACTTGTTCATAAAACAGTATTACAGCGGTATGAATATGTATTAAAGATGCAAAGAAATTCCTAAAGATAACTACTAGCCAAGAGGCGTGCCTGAAACATGCATACTTTTTTTCATAACTTTAGCTAACAACGCCCTTGAGTCACTTAAACCTTCCAAATATAAGACTCTTCAAAGAGGTACGCTTAAAAGAAAAGATAAGGTTACTATGTCATTTGGAGACTTCATTTTCAATAGAAGAAAATTTCTAACATCCAAAGTATGAATATCAAATATTTTTGAATATCTTATATCATCGCTCTCCAAAAGAAAAAAATTATATCAATTTATCTCACTTGCATAAAGACCGCTTGCAGTGAGGGTAGCCACTGCAGGTTGAGGACTGTGCCGGCAGCATCGATGTGCCTCTTGCACACGAAGCAGAAGTCTTGCAATTCATATGCTTCATGGGTCATCATGATGTCACGCATACTAATAAGTCGGAGATCACTGAGAAGTTAAATATATCTGGTTATTTATATATAATATATACTATTCAGAAGGCTACCTTACATATATTTGATAAAAAAAAAACCAAAGACATGCTTTCCTCGTCTAAAATAATATTTTACATGAGATTTTTCATTAGAACTTTCTATAAATATCACCAATTGTTAAATATAAACGAAATAATTAACGGTATCTGCGTTCTATTGAATGGAGTCTTCAAAGAATGATAAGGCAAAAATACAAAATCAAAACGAAATTATGTCTGGTAGACATGTTATTAAGATTCACACATTATAGTTCAAGTGACTTATTTTTCTCTTATAGTTACCAATTCACTTATGCAAGATAAAACATTGTTTAATAAAAGCCATTTTAGCTTTCGAAACAGACAATCAGCTATTTCATTAACCACATATATTTAAGACAGAAAATTACACAATACAAATATTTATGAATTAAACGTTTAAAAATAATACATTTCAATTATATTTTCAACAAGTCTTCATTGTTTCGTAATTATTATACGAGTGAGTGAAATAGATGTAAACTTTTGATTGGTAACGAAAAAAGCGTGAAGTGTAAATACTATTTCAGCATAATCGTTAGACGAATCTGTTTCAGAAGTGATCCGAAAGATTCTTATTACCGGCTAAAATAGACCTTGCAAGAAATAATTATTTTAGTGTAAGTACGTCTTAAAACATCTATTTGAATTACTATTTTTGTCTCAGCACAAAGTTTTATATAAAGATTTATGAGTGTGGACGTATGATGATACACAATTTATTAAGTTATGTGAAGCTTTTATACTATGTTACAAACTAGACATATTAAACTAATGTATTGTTACTGAAAGGTGTTTTTTAAAACTAACCTTTCATTTAACAAATAAATGTTAAAAAAAACCGTTCAAAATTATTTATATCGTCAATTAAAAAAATGAGTACTGAAATAGAGCTACGATAAATACGTGCCCTTACAACCAATTTTCATAGTTGCTCCTAATGCGGAGTCGTGCAAATTATTTCATTCATAAAACTACATTGATAACATCTTTGGTAATTTATGAAATAAAAATCGAAAACCCTCCGTCTGTTGTGTGACGATGGAATCTAATACTTTATTATTATTTAAAGCGGTTTGATTCTTATAAACCATTCTATTCAATATATTCCTATATATCCTGTTGTCCTTTAAAAGTCGCAGTCAAATATACGGATTTATTATTTAATTTTTCAAGCATTTTGCGTGATTGACTGATTTACTGTCGACATACAAAAACAATTTCCTTTTCATCAAAGCACGACTTGTTTTTATTAATACCACCGTCACAGAATCATTCAAAGGATTTGAATAGATCTACGTAAAAACAAATCACTCGATTTTTATGAGCAAAGGACCGGAGAGGTTGTTTGTTCTTTTGTTATAAAATGAAAATTTCCCGACAACAAAGACACCGCCGGCTGCTAAAACTCTCTGCCCTAAAGTGGACTTACACTTCTCAGGTTAAAACGCTATATTTTAATTGAAATTGAAAAGGTAAAAGCGTCGCCCGAGGTCCAAAGCAAATTAAAAGTTCTCTCAATCGTTTGACTTTGCTTTTTTCGTTATAGTTTAATTTCATTACAAAACAAACATTACTAACTAATGATTGGTCCGAACTTCACAACGATAAAAAACAACACGTCCAATAATTTCACATAGCGTTATATGATTTAATGAATTCGTATGACAAATATTTAACATGTAAGTATTTGTGTAGGCATAGCATGGAATATTCCAAGCCATATAGCTAGTATTTAACACGGCAGTACCATTGATTGATAATTGAAGCGGAATTAACCGTCTGACCATTCGAACATAGCGTAGGTTAAACGCTCTGATATATATAATCAATAAGCTATGATTGGTAACATATGTATGTACCTATTATGCAAATCAAAAAAAAATGCGTGCCGTACTACATCAAAAGGATTTTAATTCGTAAAAATAAACAAATGAAATTAAATCTGAGTTGGTTTTAATAATTATCATGAAAACCATTTTTCCGGATAAATATTGACCTTGTCAGTATTTCAATTCGTTGAAATTTTTAGTTTATATATTAGTTTAAGCCGGCCATACACCTGGTGGCTTATTTAAAGATGCTTCACATCCTAGGGACTATAAACAATTTTAAAGAAAAAAAAAAAAGATAAGTTTGATAAATACTACGACTTTTAAACAAACGCAATAAACGGATGTTATTTTACTGAATTGGATCTTGAAATGCAATGACAAGTATAAAAAATATATTTTAGACGGTCTATTATTTCATGATAAATTTCGTGTCTGTCGGGTATGAAACATTCTAAAAATTCTTTAACAGATATTTATGTCCCTTTGATGGATAAAGCAAATGAAACTCATGCAGATCTTACTTATACTGCTTCCACCAAATCTGAAGCACTTGAGCGATACAAGGATTGATGCTGTACAGCCAAGAGTTCAGATATTTCCTCGCTACTACATAGCGGTTCCTCCATGCATCGTCTTTCATCGCTAGTTCGCGTTTCAGTGGAGTGTCCTCCTCTTCCAAAGACTCTTCCTGTTAAAACACATAAAAATCAATAAATTACAATAGCCATTATTATTAATTAAACTTTTCCTAATTTAAAAATCTCACCGTATTAGGATCTTTCAAAACAAAGTCTACAATAGCCTTCTTCATACTCATCATAAAATCCTCCCGCATTTCGTCCGTGCACGTAAACAGGCATTCCTTCCATTTCTTCAACTTTATGGATATTAAATCGTGGACTCTTTTCAAGGTGAAATCAGTAAAGTTAATTGTCGACGTAATTAATTTTATAATGTTGACTTTGGGGAGTTCTATTACTTCGATAAAATATGTAGGGTAGTTTGATAAAACTCAATTTTGGTGAAATTAAAACATTTGTATCTGAATATCACAAACTCCTCACCGTAATATTATTCTGTTGTCCAAGGGAGCTACGTGTATCGTATCAATGCCATATCGTAGATAGTAGTAGTATCTCAACATGTCCTTTTCTTCGCCAGAAGGGATGGCATCACCGTCCTCTCCGGGAGCCGATTGACAAATTAATTTCATCAACTTAGCCCTAAATTCTTCTCTTGCTTTTCTCATAGCAGTAAAACTCTGCATGACTGAGGACAGTTCGTATTTATTTAAATTACTCCCGCCTTATATATTTATAGTAATTAATGTTTACAAATAGGTATACTACATATTAAAGTACATAAAAAAACGGATTGAATGTACATACATTATAGCTTATAATTTTAATGTATAGTATATATATACTATACATTAAAATTATGAGCTGGAAGTTATATTTGAAGATTTTTAATATTACTAAGACTCGGTGAACTTGGTGAACTGTGCTACGGATCAGACCCATTTTATTTGTTATTTACTCAACCTTTTTTAATAGGATAAAAATATTTTTAATAACGGAAATTATTTTGATTTTTTAAACAATTTCTCTCTTTACAAAAAACTATATATTCATAATACCACTTGATCTCCTCCTCGGAACAGACTTAGATGCTTGAATCCTAGCAGCTTTGTTTTTCGGAGGAGGTAACTTTAAAACTTCTTCAGGAAGTGAGAAAAGGGGTTGGGTTCTTATTTTAAAATCATCAGGCATTTTTATTTTTGCTATTTTAGGTAGTTTTACATCAGAAGTTGAAGGTCCGGGTTGGCCTTTTTTGCGACTGGGTTTTGGCCTCTGCATTTTCTTCTGTAAAAAAAATTAATTTAATTTCGCTTTAAAAGAATCTATAAAGCAGATATTATTATAATTTATTTAAAAAAAAAATACTTTTGCAAAAGAAAGATTGTTAATACAACGAATATTTTTCTAAATGGTATTAAATATGATGAATGAAGGAAGTGCTTGTCACATTGACAGTGTTTGAAAAGAAGTTAATTTTGTAGTATTATTGTGTAATTTCTTATTAAATTTAAATGTAAAGCAAAGTAAAAACCCTCCCAGCAATTAATCGACTTTACTTACCTTAGCAACTGGATTAGAATCCGTTAAAGTGATACAAATAACCAAAGAAAGGTAACCTTTAATCTCTTAATCAATAATTAAAAGTTAATTTTAAATTACTATACCTAGAAACAAACATTAAAATTACTAATAACTGAATTAAAAAAATATTTACTAGCTACTCTTGTCAGAATAATAGAAAATTGTTAATATTATCTCTATGACAACAGACAGTAACCTCTTTCTATCTAGCCAGCTATATATTATACAATAGAGTTCGATTTTTTTCATTTTCAAGTGTAAAATTGACGAATGTCTTTACTATTTAAGGTTATACAGTAAATGAAGCAAAAAGTCAAACATTCAATGGTAAATGTCTGAATAGACTGTGATGGCTTTACAAGTAACTTGTAAACTGACAGATTTAACATACTCATTCCTAATATATATAGTTTGAACATGTCCTTGATTCACCTACAATATGATGACATCATTCATTCCTAAATGATCTATCTCAGAGGCCTACACTAATACTGTTTGATTAAAACATTGCTGGTTTAATATTTTTACAATAACAAAAACTTATACTTACTCTTAAGTGAATATTGAATGAATTGTATTAGTAAATATTTACTAACTCGGTTTTTGATGATGTGAGTTAAATTGTAATGTATTTGTACATATAATGATTAAGTCATTATTTCAGATGATATTTCAGCTTGTAAGGAATATTCATACAAGCTTTGCTTGCCGTGCTGTGGAGTCTTCGCTTCTGGCTAAACTCAGAAAGAAAACTGGATATACCATTGCAAATTGTAAAAAAGCCCTTGAAATGCATAACAATGATTCTGAAAAGGTAATTTTTTTGCAATACTAATATTTTTATTTTTTATTCAGAATTTTTATAATACATTGAATTTTATTTTAAATAGGTTTTGTAATCAGTATTCTTTATATATATTGATGATTTAAAATTATAGCCTGAAAATAAAAATAAAAAATTTTACTTTCAGGCTGAGACATGGTTGAATGAACAGGCACAAGCCATGGGTTGGGCTAAGGCTACAAAGCTTGCCGGTCGGAAGGCTTCACAGGGGCTTGTGGCAGTGAAGTTTGATAAGCAGCATGGTGCGCTGGTAGAGTTAAATTGTGAAACCGATTTTGTTGCAAAGAATGAAAAGTTCCACAAAATGCTAGAGGATGCTACACTCGCCTGTTTCAAGATGGCTCATACAAATCTACAATCTAAAGGTCCCATCACTAAAGTGAGTTTCTGAAATATATATATATACATGTATATATATAAATTTTATAATAATTGGGTGTTTATAGAATATATAATTAAAATATAACTTCATACACATACCTTTTCACTAGTTTCAAAATAATGAGATAAAGCTTATAAAAATATGAACTGTATCATAAGAACAATGGAAATGTACATTAAAGACTTGGCGTATTATCATGTATTTTCTTGCTATTTTAATCAGAATATAAATATTGCCAATGATTAAAAATTTAATGTATATATTTGATTATAGAAGTTATTAGATTCCGAAACAAAGCAATAGCTTAAAAGAAAAAGTTAATATGATCATCCTATTAGTATTCATGAATAATTTTTACGACAAAAACCAAAGACATGACGAGTATAGATTTTTTCACCGCTGTTCAAACTTATGAAAGTTCAAACATATTAATGCATTATATGTATATCAGTAATGGCAACATTTTAATATAATTGTTAATGTATGATTTATTATTTCTAATTTATTATGTTTTGGTTACCAATTGTTATCAGTATTCAACTTAAATTAATACCTTAAGTGTGAAGATGTAGTGTTAGAATGGGTTCATTTTTCACACACTCATAACCATATTATTTATATTACATTGGAAAAGACTAACTATAAAAAATGTTTTGTGCATTATGGAATATTACTCTTAAAATATAAATGGCAATATACAGATTTTTTTTTATTTCAGGTAGATCTAAACATATGTTATTCTGACTTACTATATTAATATGTTTGTATTTATAATAAAAATTGTATAATATTATTTTATTTTCAGATGGAGTTGGACAGTGAACAGCTGGGGAATATATCAGTTGAGGGCAAGAAGCTGTCGGAAATTTTGGCTCTTTTCATTGGATCGGTTGGTGAGAACGCCATTCTTAGACGTGCTGAATGCTGGAAGGCGAATGGCAAAGATGTCCAGATCACAGCCTACACCCACCCCGCGCCCCCCGCTCCGAGTGACTACTCCTGTGGGAAATATGGTGCTCTATTGGCTTACAAACAACCAAGTGACCTTGATGACGTAGGCAAACAGATCTGCCAGCATATAGTCGGCTGCGCTCCAAAGAAAATCGGCGACAAGGAAAAAGATAAGCCCATAGAGAATACGGATGACGAAATCTGTCTGATATATCAGGAGTATTTGTTGGATCCGTCCTACACAATACAAGAGGTTTTGGACAAGAACAAAGTAGAGATCGTTGATTTTGTGAGGTTCTCGTGCGGGGAATCCGATGAAGCTAACTTACCAGGTGTTGAAAAACAACCGCTGGAAACTGTTCAGACGCTGCAATAGAAGGCCTTAGGTCGAATTTAATGTCGAAGCATTTGTTAATTAAAGAATTTTATGTTAATATTATCTATATTTTATTTAAAAAAATATCACGTTTTGCTTTTTTCATGTAGCTTGTTTTTTGTTTTTGCCCTTCCAAAGAAACATTCTGCAGTCTTTCTTCCAAAACATCGCTATTTGGCTTGGTTCAAAGTTGTATCCGTGATAGTTTAGTACCTCCGGTGAGACCACGTGTAAAGCTAGAGTGTTTCGCTCCCTTGTTCTGAAGGGCACTAAGGCAGCCGGTCGCAGATAACACCCACACGGGCATCCCGCGGTCAGTTTTTGTGGGGATGGCCCATTTGTTCTATTGCAAAGATTAAGTCTTTGGAAATTGTTGGAAAAGCGTAACTCTTCGATGGCCCCGGTGAAGGATTGTGTTGAACGCAGAGCTAGAGGCCGAGCGTTCTGATTCTCAGGATTGTTTCTAAACCCAACAGTGGACACGGACTTTTTTGTCACATTGGGGCTCTCATCGGGGCTCCTCTCCTCGTATTCACTCTCACGGTCTGAGTTTTCGTCAGTGTACATTACAATTTCCAAAATATTATTAAAACAAAACTTATTCCAGTAAATATATCAGATATCTATGACGAAATGATCATGTCAAACTCACCTGTGACACAATCGAGTCGATTTATTTTAAATTTATCAATTTCTTAAAGAAATTTCTTTATGAAACCTTTTTAGTATTCTTTTCTTTTACAGTTTTTATTTCTTTTCCACATTATTTTATAAATGATTTTTTTTTATATTTTTGAACTGTTAAACTTTAAAAATGAACATTTTGTTAATTACGACACTGCAATTAAAAAAGGACTTTGACTACTCACAGCTCACTTTAGGTCAGAATGTTAAGAAATTGATTTTTTATTTTGCAAGCCTTACAACGACGTTTCTCGGGTCCCCATGTTTGATCGTGGGTGCAAAATATATGAAGGTTACTGTTCTTACTCCTTCAGGCCTAGTAAACGTGCAATGTTCAAACTATCATTATAATAAATATATTCTAAAATAAATTCTATGTATATTACGCGATAGAAAAATAAACAAAAGTTGATGTAATTTTACAAAAGATTTCCAAATAGCTTTATGCCTATAAAGGATTGGTTATTTATTGTTAATTAGAGAAGGTATACCGAACTGTACATTATTAATTCTAGTAAACAAAAAATCATTACACATAACGTGCATAATTACCTTACCTACTGTTCTATATATTTTATTGGGGGGTCCGTTTGGTATATGAAAAAAGTGAACTACCATATTTATTAGCTATGGATTTTAATTTGAAATAAACATTTGCATGTGTTTTTAAGAGCTTAGCTTAATACGGTATTTGTTTTCTAACTCTATATTACCCTTTAACAATTATTTTCTTCTAACATTGGTAAGAGCGATCGTCGTCTTAAAGTCGCCATGCTGAATAGAACTTTTGTGTCAAATATTATTTGAATACTGTCAAAAACAAAAATACAATTTAATACGGAAATTTATTCTTATTTTCCCATACAATTGAGAAATATTTCAAAATAATGACGGAAGGAAGGTGAATACTTTGACAATCATAGTTAATTCAACACCAATTCGAAAAATATAAAAAAAAAACTTTTGCTACGTCAAATGTCAATACATCATTTATAATTTCAAGGATTTAGACATGTGACGAAGCAAAACATCTGTTAGATGATCTGGTAGAAGAAGACCAAGAAATAGTCCTTAGTGCTTATTTATTACTACTTCAAAATCTTCATACACGTTCTGTTTTTTTTGTTTCGAATCATTACAGCCTTTGCCAATAGAACGGAACCCTTCGTACACCGTAACACTTGCACTTGTTTGTTTTTCCACATGCGACCGCGAATGTCGACGTATTGCTCGTAAACGGCAATGAGGATTAAGCTTTTTGTCATCGTCGGATCACTTCAATAGCCATTGTGATGTTATAACGATTGTTATTAATCCATATAATACGACCGACCTACTTTTTGTCCACTGGAGCGTATCACATCGTCTTAAGCACCTCGTGCAAAACGTAGCTAGTTATTAACATTTTTATTATCAGTAACCGTTACTGATATAGATGAATGGTTTTCGCGATCTAAGCCACTGTTAAAAGTATCTATATATATCAAGGACAGTAGTATGATTCCTTTTAATATTGGGTACCTAAATATTTAAAATTAACATTATATAAATAGTAACATGAATGCAAGTCTTATAGCTATACCTGATATTAAATTTACGTAAACACACAAAAAAAATTGTAACTGAAAGCAATAAGAAGCTCATGAAATTGATAATTTTGGCCTAGCTATCAGTGGAAGAACCCACCTCTCACCGAACAGTCATTGCAGTTTCACATCGCGTATCGAACGAAAGTAAAACGCTAAGTCACAAAGCGCGCGTCGGACCGTAGTTCCCGAATCCAATGTGCGGACCTGCAAATCATTGAGCATTTGGACAGCTAGTATCACTTGCTGTGCGTGTACCTAAACAGCTTGGTTGTATCAAAACTCATCGTTGTTAGATTCTTAACTAACTTTCTACCTCCAAGAGAGTGTTACGGATCTGTAAAAAACTTTGATGGACGTAACATATCAGGTGCATATCTGTTTTATTTTGTTAGTAACAGTTTTCCATCTACATAGTTATATCTGATACTTAAGTTGATCGTTTGTTTTTTGACTTCGATTTTGGGCAACATATAAAGCTTTGCAAGATAAACATTACTTTTTTAAATGTTAGGCTTCATTCGCACTATGTTTATGGAAAATTTGCATGTCTCAGTTTTTACTCATAGAACGAATTATGATATAATTTTGAATACTAACGTTGGCTTATACAGTTAGCGTGTGAGGCATCACTTTTAAGGTTTTAATTACCTACTCTTGTTTTGAAATAAACTTTATTTTCTTATTAAATAGCTATTTAAAGTAACGCTTGTTACTTGTCTTTTCATTTCTTTGCATACCACCGGGGTATAATATACAATTCGATATTAAACACAGAAATTTAAAATATTTCAAAACAAACACTCTCATTATATTTTCATATTTTATTTCCTACGCTTAAGAGACAAGTATATCTATATTTAAGCATACCAAAATACATAGGTACATAATTTCCAGTGTATTAATATGAATTATAAAAATAATAAGGTATATATTTTTAGTAATTCTCATAATATTTTACGTCATTATATTTTATATATATATAAA
>DVQP01001259.1:0-16318 GCA_018231745.1 Danaus eresimus | reverse complement strand
ACATTGTTACATTAGTACAGTCACTTGTAGTCAGTTAGCGTATTTTTGTCAATTCATAAATCATATTACCAACGTCTGTAAGACGCTTCGAAAATTGTGGAGACAAAAGTAATGGGGTTGAAAAACTATTCCCGAGACAATATTTCAAAGGCGGGAATAAAAAACCTCGTCTCAGTAGTAGTCTGAAGTCTAGACTGAACCTAGGTATGCACCTTTCTTGTTTTGACAAAGCTTAACAACTTTATCTTCCCTCTTTGTTGGGTCGCTGCGTTTAGAATTTCGCTTCCATTTCTATTACCAGACGAAAACACTCCGTCTTGTTATAAGTAGTGCTACATTATAATGAGGATGAGTTCAAGTGAATTCCATTATTTTTGTGTCTAGTGTTATTGATTCTGACTCTGTGAACTTCAATGTTATAGAAAAGGTACTGTCAGGAATTGTTAATAAAAGCGTTGTATATAAACGGAAAAGGCTCAATATCCAGTCAAAGTAAGCTGCTGGAGTCCCGGAGTCCTGGAGTTCCAGAGTCGGTCCTTCCATCCCAACGCCCTCTTCACAGAATGTGAAAACTACTAAATCAATCCCCTCATATAAATATGTATATGTGTATGTCGTAGACTGTCGCTCGTAGCACGTCTACAAGCGTAGCCACAGTCACGTAGACCAGTCTACGACCAGTCACCCAGTGAGCACTCACTAACTCGAACTCTTAGCTAATATTAATTAGTGGACTACGAAGTAAAGTATAGAACATGAGACGCTATATATTATGTTCATACACAATATTTTATTATAGATACATAACTATTAACAATCACCTTACCTTTATAGAAATCGTAACAGGTTTTTTTATATACCATACATATTATATATTATAATGCCTTTGTATGTGTGTGAGCGTATTTTTTGTGTCTGTCTGTATGTTCCGGTATCTCGGTGTCCGTGTGTCATGTACCAGGACGTCATAAGCCGGCGGCGGTGTCTCTGCGGCGCGGCGCATTGCAGGCGGGTGAATGCCCGCGCATTGATCGCCCCCCTCCCTATCCAAACCCCACTCTGGCCCCCACCCCTCTCTCTGTCCTCTCCCCCCCCTCCAGCTTGCGTAATTCCCCCTCTCTCTCCTATTATGTAATAGTGACGTGGCGTCATCTCTTCCGCGCAAAAATTTCACGTTGCGGTAGTAAGTCACAATGGTGATCTGAAATGTTACCGTCGTCGGACCTATTGTCATATTTTTAAAATATATTATATCATAGTTTTTTATATTAAGGACATCCTCTTAGGTGTTTGTTCACATTCATACGATTAAATTTGAAGGAAAGTTATTTTAATAGATTTGAGACTATTTGACACTATGGCTCAAATGTACAGCAACTGGTATGAGTAAAACCGGATGTGGCTGGTCCGAAATCAGCTCGTGTCAATGAATATTGTGTAATATTACAATCAGTTATTAACTTCGCTTTAATAATGAAGATATAATTATAGCAATTATTGCTAATGTTTGTAATAACAGGCGAAGCGTTCAAACGAATAACAACAGAAACATTAGACTTTAATGTAATCATGTTATGTACTACATATATCGATATTATTTTTGTCTTATGTACTCTAGCCATAACCAACTTTGATGTCACAGACATAGGATTAAATAAGTTTTATTTATAAATGTATTTGTGGGTTTTAATAACATTTCTTTTATCGCTGTGTTCTCATTAACAACGGACCCGTCATAGTTCGTTAAATATTAATTTGGTAATAAGAACGGATCTGTTTGTTGTAAATTATTTCATGCTAACCAATCTCTTTTCAATTGCTCGCGAGATGAGATGAAACAAACAAACAAACAGTGTCATAAATAAAACTACTGTATTTCTATACACTTGAACTAATTATGTTGAATTTTTTTTCTTTAATTATTCACAGAGAAACCTTAATGAAGTATTTTGTTTCCATCGCAATTTATTCAAAATACATTTGAAAATATCAAACAGAGAAAAATAACTATTTATATATATTTCAATTGCCATACGAACGTCGGAAACCTTTCTGTCTGACCGGCTCCAGCTCGAGATCACTTAAAATAATTAAAATTGCCTTAAAAAATAATAATATTTAATTACTTTCTAATCTGTATATATCTAAAGTTTCATATATGTATATTATATATAAGTTTTGCGTCCTTACTTAAACAATAGTATTTTTAATTTGTGAATGTTTTTTGTAAATTACAATCCAATAAATACCTAATTTAAATTTATAGACAATAAAAACAATCCAATCAACTGAAACCATACAATTGAACTATAAATTAGAACAGGTTTAAAATCACTGATGAAATACAGATAAATAAAAAAAAACATGCCTAATAACAATACAACCTGACCCAATAAGTTCAGACAATGCACGTATGAGGCTATGATATTAAAACAAAAGAGGAGCTACGAGCCGTAGCCCGTAGCTCTGTAGCGGGGTTACGGCGTAGCCCGGGCGCGGTCGCCGACCCCTGGCCGTGAACGGGGGTGCGCCGGCCGAGCACGCACACATACACACGACCGAGCCCCTCGCTGACGATATACAGTGTGTTTATTGTTGACGCTGTACGAGAATATCAACTGATCTACATATAATAACACCACTAGTCTGAGTATGTTCTCGAATTTCATAGTTTTTAATAAAAAAATATAGCAGGCGTAATACATATATATCCAACAGCAGTCTTACATTACTTTAACGTTAAATTTACTTTTTAAATATAAAAAATACCTGTCTTTTCGGAACCTACTAATAAAATATATTATAATATTTTTCTAATATTTATTTTCTTTTTACATATAAAGAGCTCGGTCTGTATATTCATTAGTCAGTCGGGTCTCGCACACGCCGCTCTGTATCCGAGATCCGCTCAAAGCCTCACTAGGCCACACCCCCGTGAATACAAGGCGGCACGCACACATGCGCAGCGGCCTACGACAGGGACGCGCATGTGTGAGTCACAGACGTGAACACACTCAGAGATCTGGCAGACTGGTGTGGGTACAGAACAAACGTTAGTGTGTTACTTCCGCGTGTTATTGGTGTCACTCACACCACGACGTTCGTCTGTGTTGGTGGAGGCTGCGCCTGTGTGTGTAGGGTGCATCGACTTTGCTTCCGCTTCCGCCGGGTACAACGGCCTCGGCTCTGATTTATGACCATTTGAAGGTTCGCGTGTTATTTTGACGTTTGAGGTGATTTTTACAATCAAAGTATTATATTATAACGTTTGAGGTCGGGCGTGGAGCGAGGGCGGAGGAGTCGGACAGTTTACGAGTGTGTTAATATTTGTACAAGGAGAAGTCACTAAACATTTAACGATTCAATATACTAAATATATGACTTTTACTCAATATATTTGTTAATTGTGGATCATAGAAAATAAATATCCTCTATTTTTATATTCCCTGTTACATGTAAAGACAGAACCTTCAATACAACCTTTACGTACATTATAATAGCTATCTTGGATTGATTTATTATCGACCAACATAAAAAAATACTAACTAGACAACATATTTATTACATACATTACAACAGGTTTTTTAATTCTTTTCCCCCCTAATATTATTCCAATGTTGTGTCAAATATTTCTTCTTCTGATAAATATTATGAAATGCTTCAACAATTTTAAACCGAATATACATATTATTTGTATTTAAAAATTATATGATATTATATTTAAATGGATATGATTAATTTTCATTACGAAATAGTTATGATATGAATCTGTTTGATAAACAATATCTTAGAAGATGTACCTCGGTGGTAGTTGTACATACACAAGAGTTGTGTCTGAAATTAACAGACAAATATATTGTTTTAGTTTTAACTAACTACTTTATGTTGCATTTCAAATGTTATTGGCTATAAATATTAATGAAATTCAAATCCATATTTACTTTATATGTACCAAATATATAGGGATGGAAAGTGGGTATTGAATTAGCCCTACACAAAAACCCTACACAAATCCTGTGTTTGGTCTCCATTAAAAGTCCAATCTATCCGCTGAATGCTATTAAATATTTAATTATACTCTTTTCCGCCTGTGTCCGTGTCTGTGTCGGCCCACGTCTACCGGTGCAGTGCGCTGTGCGATCAATGCAAGTCTTGCACGTTTGTTTGCTCTCCGTCTACACGCGGCTCTATAAACTAAAGCTTCTAATATAAATAAAAAAACACTTCTGGTACTCACTTATATACATATAATGTTCATCTTGTTAAATAAAAAAGATGTACTTCCATAACGTCTGAATATTCGTAACAAAACAAAACAATTAGTCAACATTGAATTAGATTTATTTATGTGTTATAAATATATTTTAAGTATAAGCCTTATATTATATTGTTGATAAGCTTTTTTGAAATAATATCATCTATTAGCGCTATTTGCGATTTTTTTTGTGATTTTTATTAGCTCTATTTGTGTTCATTGGAAAGTCACAGCACCGCTTCAGACTGTCGGTTAATATTTGTTTAGTCCGATGTCCGCGCACACTAGGATCTATAACATGAGAAACGTTACCATAGTTACATACATATAACAATTACATTTCAAAAACAAGGAAACACTAAGAAATACCTGACCGTAATCACGGTTTCTGCTAAGTTACTGAAAGGTCATGAACATGTAGTTTTTAAAAAGAGACGAAACCTCTTAGCATTCAATGGATTCACCATGCGGGTGCCGGGTCCATCGGCTTGCACGGAGACGAACTACAACAGTGCCTGGAACTGGCGACCCAGGAGTAGGTGTAACGGAGCCTTAACTAGTTCGCGCGTCAATCCCACGCCTAAACTGTCCAAGCTCCCCTTTCTACCTAACCAAATTTGAAATGAGCCTAGCCTAGCCTACAAGGCTGCATTCGATGTACTTTCCAAGAATAAACTGAGGTTAGTTCTTGACAGGCACAAGTTCTTTATCAGGTTTTAGAAAGAATTAGCTATTATACCTCTCACTACTACTTCTACCGCGTACAAAGTTACACCAAACCTATTCTCAGTGAGTTCGTTAGTGAACTCGTTATATTTGTTGAACTTGATGGCATGGGCTTTGGGGATATTGATTTCCCAAGGAACAGAGATCTCTATTATCACAACGCGCTTTAAAATTCGCGTATATAAAAATATGTCCGGTCTGGAGGCCAACGCACAAATATCCTCTGGGATTTTATATTGCTTCTCATGCGTATCCATTATTACAGTCCAAATCCAACTCAATAAAATACGCGCATTAAACCGAAAATATTATTTTATTTAAGTAAATACTCGCGAAAGTCTTAGATCGCATTAATAAGTAATATGTAGAAAATAACGTAATTTTTTCCATTACACATCGTTTGAACACAAATCAAGTGTTCACTTGATTATTTTTTACTGACTAACCATCATATTCAATCATGCTCTCAAAATTAACGTGAGGAGACTAGTGTGTAGTGTAATACTGCTCGTACTCTGATGGTTTCGGTTGGTAATAAAATTTCTTATCAGATTATTGGTGGAGTTGTTAAAATATATATGCATTTTATACCTTGTTAATACACAAAATATAACAAGTATTGATGTCTTGCAAAATGTTGTTTTTACGACAAGTAATGTGTTGCTCTCTTTGTGTATCAGTTCAAAGGGTTGTTCGGTTTACATCTCAAACAGCTGCGTCCAGGTTCCCTTGAGGAGATCAATCCTGAGTACAACACCTGTTCTCCCGCTTACCCGACCGTGCAGACAGGTGTACTGCGAACACCCACACCCTCACCCTTCACCCCAACATGCACTTTAAATGTGAAATGCATTTAAGAAAATATTTCTTATACAAGTGATTACTTTTTTGGACTGTATCCCACTATTTCTGTTTAAACATATTTAACAATTTCATAATGTTAACGCCCCGTGTACAACAAGGGGATAATAACTAAACTAGACACGAGATTTACTCGTTGTAGGCGTTTATTAAATGTAAATAGTGTAAAGTTACCCAAACGATACGGCTCATTAGACATGATGTATCTAAGCTGAGATTGATCAATAGGTCATCAGTATAATGAACGCACACAGACAAACAGACAATGGCCTGGGAGAGCCTCACGCACACACGCACGACGTTCAGCTGGGGGTCGTTGGCCTACATCGCCTGGTTTTGTTTATTTTCGCAGAGGGTTGAAATTGAAAACGGTGGTTCTTTTGTGAAAAACTTTTATTATAGTTAAAAAATAATAATCATCTGAGAGTAAAACTGAATCTTGGAAGTTGAATCTTTCTGGGCCTTGATACAAGTATGAATTAAAATAAAATTCCCAACTATAATGACTCCCCGCCTCTACGCTTCGAAACTTAAAGGTTTTTACCTTTTTGATAATATTTTCTTCAATTCTCTTTTCCAAACCATACAAAACTTTAATAATATAAGTAGGTATTAATTTATTCTAAAACCTACATTAAAAAAGTCAAAAAAATATTTAAAAAGAATTTCAATCGATCAAAATTCAGTAGCTGTCATAGTAAAATCCCTTATATATTTCTCGGCTTGTGTCGCACTCTCAGCATTATAAGGTATTTAAGCAACTGGGGGGCGACTCCGTACGGGGGCTTGAATATTTTAAACATTTAAACAATATCTGTGTTAAAAGTCAAAGTTGAACAATCTGTTAAGGAGCTCCAGTCAATACAACTGTTCTAGGTCACAGAATTCCGTCAAATATTAAATCTATTTGTGTATAAAAGCCGCGGTAACTGAACCCGTACTGAATAACGACTCAAAAGATTTAACTCCTCACTGCTTACTTCTGTTAAACTTTTTAAAATTCAACTAATGGCTTCATTTAAATTTGATAATCTGACACGGTTAACATTAGGTTGTATAATTTAAAGTTGTTCAATGGTAAATAGTTCAAAAGAAAATTAAAACGCTTCAACTAGGAACAGTCAATCTTTACTGGTATTAAAATGAGTCTCAAACTGTTACAATGAGTTTGTATCTCTTGAGCTTTTGATATTGATAGGATATTTCCTTTTGTCACTGTTATTAAAATCGTAAGATTCCAACCTAAGATAATCAAAATCAATAATCTAAATCGATCCAATATAAGTTTATATTTAGAGTAATGGTGTTGGACGCGGCTTAGAATTTGAATTAATAATAACTTCCAATAAATACTTTGTTTCGTTTGGTACTTTTTGTTTAGAAAGTCAGACACACATTTAATAAGAACATAGTTTTATATAATCTCTTACGTGAAACACGGTTTGAGCACACACCACGAACGAAACATGATTTGACTAAGCTAACGGTTCGCGTTGGGGTCGAAGAGACCTCGACCTCGATAGCACCCTAATGACCCCATGCAGGTACCAGGCCACCATGAAACGAGAGTAATGCAATTGGACAGCATCACTGAATGTATAGCTCAAAGGAGCTGCTCATTTTAGAGTACGTACTACGATAAATAACAGTTTTGTACAGGTTCAAGCCGGCGTCCGATAGTCCCAATTATTATATTATTCATATAAAGTAACTGCACGGCTCCTGAAAACTTGTGTTTAGTTCCATAAAAGAATTATATTTCAAATCTCTTCAGACTCTCGGTTAGGTCAACGAAATTTAACCATAAATAAAAACTAGCAACATATCCCAGATTTCATAGTGGATTGATAAAGAAAAAATCGGAAACACTTCCGGGTTTCTACAACCCTGGTAGAGAGGGAACGCTATGGGGGCGCATGACCTAGTTTCATGGGGCTCTTCGAGTTTTATCATCGATCCATAGGGTTGGCACGCCATGCTGTAATCACATATGTACAAGGTCTATTTCGTTAAGGGAAACCCACGTTAAAGGTAATAAAAGATTTATTACACTTATTACCTACCGGGTTTGATAAGCTACAAAGAAACCATTTAAGTTACAAACACTTTTTGATTTAATCATTTTTTTATTAATACCAACAAAATGCACCAGAATGACAGCTTACAAATTATCAGGTACTTTTGCAACACTATACGATGCAGTATTTCATTTTTCTTCTTATTTATTGTTCGGTATAAATACTCATATTTTGTTTACTGCCATGTTCAGAAACCTCAATTCAATTTTTTCTTTGTCGCATTCATGTAAGGGTGTTATTATAGTGTATAAGTAGGTACGTACTAATTACAAAACGCAGGTGGTTTCGAGTCAAAAGCCCTCCACTTTGTTGCGAAACAACTAGAAAGTGAACTTCATAATAATTTAAAAGTATTTAATATAGGTCAAAACCGTTTTTTAATTGTAGTTACATTATAATTCTATCGTAAGGTTTTTTTTCTACTTATATAGGTATAGAATTAATCATCGTTATAAATAATTTCATTCAAAGAAGTAGAAAAAATTTGGAACATCTTTTAATTCACGCACGTGACTGCGCTTACACCTACACCTGGCTTAAATCTTTAATCTCTACAGCTGCGTTAAAGTCATTATCCTAGACATTTTCAAGAAAGGATAGTAAATAGACAACAAAGGTTTTATAACAAACGGCGCGGGTGTCAGCTGCGCTGCCATCTTGCGCCGTAAAAAATAGGCCAATAACTTCGATGCCAAAAAAAAGTTAAAGAAATGCTAAAGATGGCGGCAGGTGCACTGTCAGCTGCGCACGCACCTTTGTATTAATTGCGCTTCGTCCGAGCCATGTTTTATATTATTTTGCCATACAACGTAATATTATGATGAAGAAATCACAGAAGATTAAATGTTTGTTAAAATTTATATTATTAACAATATCACAATCGATCTCATGTTTAACTTATAGTAGTATTTTTATTAATTTAATCTTTTGAAATCTTTCTTCCATCAATCAATTCATTAATTTTTTGAACATGTCGGGATACAATATTAAAAGTATATTAAGTAGTAAATAGCTAAGAATGTAATTAACACTTTAAATACCTAACGATGAGAGGAACAATTATGTTACTTTAAGGTCGTACGTCTTGGAAGACATAAATGTGAGAATTATTTCAATTAAATTATTCATGACAGGAAGTGGTGCTACTACCATCAACGGTTTATGGTCTAAATGATCATTTAATATATTGCCATCAGGTGTTTCCATCTATAGAGCGGTCTACACTCGCCAGTGTATCTGTACTGACCCACCCGACGCGACGCGGCGTCGTCTGCGCACGTGAGCACACATCTGCCTCGTAATTGCCTTTACCTTACTCAAGCGCCTCGCGCCGCTAGCCGCCTGGTACCTTCGGTCGAGAACCCCACATTATGTGAGGAGAGGGTTAAAAAACTATGAATTAGCCCCGACCCGACCGGCCATCTGCTTAAAAGACATTCACTGCCTGGGAATTTAATAAACAGGTAAACATACAAGACCTGTTACTCTGGATTCGGGGTGACTAAATTTTAAACATTGCGCAATTCGTGTAAGATAGTTCGACATTTCAAAAGATCATAAAGTTCTGTTTACTGTTAAAGTTATGATCTTCGAGGCTTAAAGTTTAAGCAATGAAACGGAATAAATAATTTAACACAAATGTTAAATACATTTTTTATTTTTAAAACTTTGAATTTTAATGTATGTTACATTAATTCATATATAAACTTTTATACAATATGTATGATCCTATTTCATACAACGCATCAAATCCTAGCGCAAGACTACAGACACTATATGGACTAATACCGTTTCTAATAGGATGTCAGTCAAAAAAATATATTCCATGGAATCGATAAAAACATATCGACGGCGGATATAACAAAGCGATTATAATTATCGATACACATCAGTACCTCACTAGGACGCGGGAAAACTCTTTTTTATTATAAATCCGCCACTATTTCAATGTGTTACTTGCGATCGCTTTAAAACTGTATTAAAATATATGAATGTAAAATACCAGTCAGTCTCTTTACCAATAGATTCGTAGTTATTAGCTTTCAGGCGTGCTGTACATTTGTATTTGTAATTCTATGAAAAATTATTGCTAATAATAGTGACACTAAGGTTACAAAAACTATTTAAGAAATATCAAGGATTCTTAATATCTTTAATACGAGGAATGACATTAAATAAGGTTCCCAAACAGGTACGATTGTGTGATGATTTTATTAATTACATTTTCAAATTTTATCTCTATATTATACTAGGACTTCAGTCTTTGGCTTGACCTTTTATTTTAGATTTAAAATTTGAAATGCAAAACTAAAAATATCCTACCAGCTCCAGGATGTTCGCTTTACACAGTTCTTATATCATATTGTGAATATAAATGATGGAAATGTTAACATCTTACATATATCACTAACTTTCAGGTGATAAAACATAGTTTTATTGAAATTTTTTCTAATAATTACTCACTACCCACAGCTTGTGCGTGCAGTGTGCGTTCAACGTACATACATATAACATTTTATAGTTTACTTAAAAGCAAATGAAAATTCCTTTAATAAGAATACATAACATATCAAATATCAAATAATGAAAATTCTGACTTTGAAATGTTTTGAAAATAATATATTATAGAGAAGATATAGATTATAGTCAGTTGCTAGTCAAATGACTACAATCAATTGGATAGAAAATTCCATGAGAGGTCAACTGGTAGAACATTTCCGTAACAATCCGTAACTATCTACCATAGGAACTATATTTAGATATATTTCAGCGACACATGCGGAATACTCAGCTGTTTTTTCACTCTACATCTAATGAGCTTCAATATAAAGTGATCATAAAATAACATCTGTCCTCAAACAACTATGTTATTGTGATTTCATTGATGTCTGTTCATTTCTGTTTTGATTACATTTAGTGTAATGGCAAAGGGGTTTTAGAAAATAAGATTTTTTCATTTATGAGTTAAATGTGAAAATATAATTCCGTTACATTGTATACATGCCGTGTTCTTAAACCTTCATTATTTAAATAATGATCATATGTTATTAGATAACAAAATATGTTAAATGGTTATTTATAGTGGTACAATGTAACATGGGAGTACACATAGTTTCAAATGTCTATTTACCTATAATATCTCACTTTCAATTACTTTTTCAGTATCAAGGAATCAGTGTACAACTTATTTGTATGTCAAATGAAAATACTGTGTTAGATAATTTTAGTATCTACTTCGTCAACTGGGCACATTCAAGTTGTTCACTGATTCTGTGATTACTTAAAAAAGGTTCTCTACATTTTCTTTGACATTACAAATACAATTGAACTGTCAATTGCTATGTCTTAATAATACATAAATAAATTACATATCTTTACAAAAAAAATTCTATAAATCATAAGTTTTTTATAAAAGACAGAATATTTTCTAAGTTGACAGAGGTATTAAATGTATCTTAGAATGTACATGAAATTATTAGAAAACTGAACAAGTTTATGAAGTATCAAAAGTGAACATTCACACATGTCTATTGTGAATTTGTTTTGTGTGGTGTCTATACATAAAACATTAATCATTTACATACAATGTTTATTTTTTGGTTTCAATGTTTTTAATCAGCAACTTTTCAACGTAAAAATGAGTCAAAGTCAACACACAGACACACAATGCTCAACGTTATTATTTATGTAGTGATATGGATAGAGAATTGAAAATTATATATAACAGTATCGGACCCAAACATATACTGAAGGTCCAGTAAATAATAACAGCAAAACTGCCTATACTTACAATATTTACATAATTTACAAGCATAACAGCATCATAGGTCGATTGTAATACGAGTTTATTAGAAAAATTTGTATTCATCATCTAAATTTTGTGAAATCTTATCTGTAATTATTGACTTGTTGAGCTTCTAATGATATTTTAAGTTTTATAGGAAAATTTTGTTAACTGTTACTATATATACACTCTACACTATGTATTTATACTAAATGGACTAAACCGTGGAATCGACCACTTCACTCGGACAGTGTTAAAGAAACACCATCGAAACTATATCCAGCAAAACAAAATGAAATGTGTCATTACATTTAATATACCATGACTATATAATAAATTTACAGTTGCAATACAAATAAAAGGCACACGACTCGACTGTTTTATGTGGTGTATCTAAATGCATTAGCCAATGTCACAACACTAGTCACAGAGTTCACTGACACGACACTTCGCCCTTCGCTTTAATCATAGTCAATGTCCGTGTTGTACTGTCGTTCCCTTTCGTTGGAATTTAGCGACGTTGATGAGTTCGTGGAGGTGGTTGAGTTGCTTGTTCTGGTCTGGGGCGCCCAGATGCCCCCCGTAGTTATGGATGAGGCGGGGGACATTGAGCCCGAGCTGGTGTCGTTCAACGAGTCCCACGTGTGCATCTGGGTCGGGAAGCGACGGAAGAAGGCGGGATGGGCCCCCGTCGAACGACGTATGACGACGTGGGGACGTGCAGCTGGGGATATTGAGAGGTTTATATTATGATTAATATTAAGAATGAACACTTTGTTTTAATTTTATTGCAATAATTTTAACCATGTTGTTAAAATACGGTACTTAACATAAATATAAATTATATTTTTACTACAAATGTCTATCAACTAATATAAAAAACTCTTGTTTGGTTGAACATTGTCAACGTCTGGAACTATGGGTCTGATCCAAACTAGAAAAATTTTAAAATAAGGTAGTTCATTTTTTTAACGACTCTATTGGCCGTGGATTGTCGGACGCAGAGTTCTAATAAAAAAATTCTTAAAGCCTTATAAACTATATTCAAAAACCTACACAATAAATTTTGTTAAGACTGGCTATTTTAAGGCTTAGCAGTCGATTTTTTTTTTATTTTAGCGTGACAAACCTACATACTTAGATTATAAGCGGACTAAAAACTAGACGTGTCATAAAATACAACTCACCTATTCGAATCTGTGTCTCGGTGATGGTACTGGGATTGGTGTTTGTGTTGGTGTTGGTGTTAGTGTTGTTGGTATTATTGGTGGTAGTCGTTGTGGTGGTGGTGGTAGCTGCCGTGGTGTTAGCGGCGGCGGGCGGCGGGTCCGGCGTATCCGGTATCAGTGACCTGCGGCAGATCGGACACGTGGCGTGCAGCTGTAGCCACGGCGTTATACAGCTCTGGTGGAACACGTGCTCACACTCCAGCCGGGACACCATCTCACCTGGTACACAACAATATCGAAAGATCAGTTGCTTGCTACTTTGAAACAGATATTGAATGTTATAAATTGTTATTTTGGTGTGTGGGTCATGGAGATACACATTTATATAATCACAAAACATTATAATTGAAAACAATAAATATTTAGATTTATTTAGGTCTGTTACATAATAAATCTATATATTATGATTATCTGAAGCTGAGACTTTAGATGTCTTTTTAAGAGAATTAATCAAAGGCATGTCTTATTTAACACGGAAAATGTTTCTATAAAGAATAATTGCATAAGACAATTTTCATATAACATTATAAAATAGAGATACATAACATTAATTAATATTTTACAAACATTACGCATGTACCTTTTGACACTCACAGAGTAGTTTAATCTGTGATGATTTCTAAATTTATGCATTGACATAAAAAAAGTAAAAATCAAACAATGATATTTCTAGTCTGTTATGGAACTTGATGTAATAACCAATTATATCTGATGGCATAGCTGTAGTAATTACTAAAATTAAGTTTCTGTGTCAAAATTCCAAAAAAAATCATGATGAGATGGCAAATGTAACATAATGTCAGTGTCAGGAGACATCAATTCAATAGAAACGTCTTACCAATCTGGAAGTTCTCCCAGCAGACGGAGCACGCGGCTTCGGCCCTAGCCTGTTCCTCTGTGACGGGTTCGCTGGGCAGTTCTGCAAGTCGCTCGCGAGGCAGTGGCGGCGGACCGGAGTGCTCCAGCTGACCGAGCAGTTGAGTCACCACAGCATCCAGACCTGCAAATTATGAACAGATTATAACGGATAGTTGCACCAGTTATGACATATCTTAGACATTCAGACAAACAGTCCCAAGGGCAATACATACATGTATTATGAATACTTCTATTGTATTTTGGTGAACTGAGAACATGAGAATGTTTGTTTGCTTCTGATCAATATAGTGTTGAAGTATTGTGTTAACAATCATGACCTTTGACATTAACTATGAAAATATTTCCACTCGTTGTATAAATATTCTTAACATCCAAGGAATATGTATCTACATTCATCTACAGAGTGAGACTTACTAATGCCGACTCCATCTTCTCCAACCTAATGTATACTTTTCTGTTTCACTTCAATTACCTTTATTATTTGTATTAAACATTAACTCATAAACAATTATTTACATGTCACTGCAATATTCAACTAACATTTTCTTATTTTTATGACAGACAAAATAATTACAACATTCTTATATACTGACTCAAACACATAGTCACTTCTAGCAAACAGGTATCTCTTGAAATTCTCTTGGGCCCCTTACAATTTACCTACCGCTGATCTTTCTCAGTTCTAAGCACATATTGCTAGTACTAATCAAAATGAAAAGTCATAAAGTGGACCTATATATATAAAGTACCTTCACCCCCGAAGACATAGTCCCCGGGTGTACCGACCAAGACGAAGGGCGAGCCGGCCGTGACCGCCCCCGCTGGCGGGCGACCTCCTCCTATCATCCACACAATCTCCTCCAATAGATTGGGTCTCCTGCCAGTGTTACTGTTCGTGTTCGTGTTGCCTCCATTTCCCGTGCTGTTCCCAGAATTACTATTGGCCGTCGTGTTTGTGGTAGTTCCGTTTGTGGTTGCTGTGTCCGTTTGTCTGATAGCGCCTGTGCCACTGAAATTATTTATTATTTGACTAAAACATTATAAATTACAGTTAAAAATCTGACGACTGTTTAATGATACTTTTATAACTTACCGTATTCGTCCACCGGACATTAAAAATGCCAAATCATTTAACATTGGGGGAGTTGCCTGTAAATGATAAAAAAATGTATTGAGTCATATTTTATACAACCTCACACGCTGTATACATTGACATAGTTCATAAATTTACTAAACTGTATTATAAAAATAGAGGAAAAACACAAATATAATATTATTATACACATCAAAACTCTCTTAATAGGATACGTAATAATATGAGTCCATGTGGCTTTACTTTTTTATCTGTTCCCGCCAATAACGCATATTGTACACGGATTCCTTTCTTAACTACAACGAATCAATCTAGTTCTATAGTTTTAAACAAGCACTCTATGATCCCAACACTCAAAACTTGGCAAACGATTAAATTTGTCTTCTAGTCCCATCAAAATCGTCTTAAGCGAGTTTTAATGTTTTAAGCAATAAAGTGTTGCCACCTTCATTAAATAAAACAAAGTGACAAAATCAAATAAATACCTAAACGTATATAAATATACATGCACCCGAAAGAAAAAATATATCCGACCGTATTACGTTAACAGGTTTAAATAAAACATAGACATATGTATATATATATATTGTATAATTTTAAAAGCATCACCAAATAAAATTGCGAAGCATATTTATTTTTCATTTCACGATCTCATACTAGAAGTACCATTCATGCATGATAATTTTTTGTTTTATAACTATCATACTAAGAAAATGTTAGAACAGACTTGAATTTGGCGATGACGGAAGTATTCAAAAACGACTCAGGTCTAGGACTAGTCCAGCTCTAGTCTAGACTAGTCTAAACTTCAATTTCAAGTCTGCCTAATATATCGACAACATGAAAACTCACTGTAATTCTTCGCACGGTCGCTCGACGACCCCCAGGTGACACCGTGTCGAGCCACTGCACATACTTTCCACAAAATTTGATTACTCAATAGCAGTCCCACATTAATTTATCATAGATTACAGGTAATAATAAATAAAACGCAATTCATTCCAGCCTTTATTCATTAAATCACAATACTTACCTCTACATTTATTGCTTAAAGATACTTATTAATTTCAATTTAATCACTTCACAGCACACATTTACACTACACTGACACTATCACATATAATTTCACTTGTATTCCATTATTACTTAAATTTATTAATCAAACAATGTTTTTACTGGACGAGATATCTTTCCTTTGTGTTACAGACCTCTTGAAAAATTGTCATCTTGTAACTGATAGTTCATATAAAAATATCACTCTGCCACAGAGTATAACACCTTATTAATCTTCTATTTTTATTGCAGAAGAATACATTTTCCTAATTCACTTAACTATGAAACTTTTTGGATAATTTTTTTCACACAATAATAAAACACCAAAAAAAAATCTATATTGGTAAAAACTTTTGTTAC
>DVQP01001258.1:0-16319 GCA_018231745.1 Danaus eresimus | reverse complement strand
CGGGATAATGTAGTTTTTAAATTAATAAAAAAAATCGCGTAGTAATCCGAAAAAATTTTTGAGTTTACCTTATGTTTACAGAATACACTCATATATTTATCTTCACTTACTAAATATTTTTATGTAACATTTTAATAAATTACATAAACCTACGTAGCGTAAGTAGAGAAGTATTGCTGTCATATTTAATTTATACTTAAATATATTTTATTCAAGCCACCTATTGTTCTATAAATATCTAAAATGGAGAATCTATCGAGTATTTTTTAAATACTCAAGCTAAGGCCACTGAAAACATTTACTTTATTATAAGCTTTGACACCTTTCCACTTGTCTCTCTAAATGCACACGAGAACTTGTTTTCACATTTTATTTCTATAAAATAAACACAAATAATTATAATTCTTTCAACTATTTTTATCTTAAAAATATTTAGATTTAAATCATTGTTTTATTCGTGAGAAGAAAATTGACGAAATTCTTATAAAAAAAGAAAAAGTAAAATTTATAAACAAATTCGACTTTTACCCTTAAACTTTGTTATGACCACGGTAAAATTTTACCAGGTGTGGCACTGCCATTGTGGTTTAAAACGTGGTCAAGTCAAAAGCTTGGGCGGATGTATATCAATTAATAAACATATAATATATCATTTATAAAAAAAAATACAATTATTCCTGTTAAACTCGATTGTTTTTTTTAATTATGCAATCTAGCTATTTTGTAAATTTCACATGGACACAACATAGTTGACCTGTAAAACATCTACCATATTAGTAATATAAAAAAAATATCATAGATATGTCGTTAGAAATTGCCGTTTTAGCTTAGTATGCCATGAATAAAAATTTGATTACTTTCTTGTACCATATTAATATATTATTGCTTGGACCACATCCTATGCGGTCCAGTTTTACAGTAGTCCTTTGTTTGAAAGCATCGCCCATAGGCTGTCATCAACCGTTAAACGCTGTCCGATGTAACGAGAGCCGTGTAGCTTTGTTAATTTCATGGTGGTTTGCATTCGTCCTTGGGTAAGACCTTGTTACAAAATTTATTTTACAGCTGTGATAATAGGAATGGAGGCGCCTTTAATTTGGACCCAATTTTAAATTGCTTTTGGAGTATTTACGCAATGTAATGATTTTGATGTGTTCTGAATTATTACCATTAGTATGCCTTTATCTTCTTTATTAGTTTAATTATCCCTTCGCTGTTTCTTTAGAGTGCTTTAACTTTTTGTAATACTTGTATAGTTCTCAAATTAAATATCCGGAATGCGAGCATTTTCTTTTCATGTATTATTCAGTCTAAGCTCCTATGTTTTATTTAACGTCTATTGTTTATAGGGTATTGAAATCTTATGCTCTATCCCTCGCCTAATTTACATTAATGTTCTATATGGAATTGGCAAAGGCAACTTCTATTCAGTATTGCCAAATAGGGCAAAATTATAAGAATTTCTACGCGAAGTTAAGAAAAACAGTGAAGTAACATCGCAACTCTTCATTTAGTGATTGCTATCAGTAGGGTTGTTAATTTTATCGAAATATATTCATATCGAACAAACACAATTTGAACGAGAGTCTGTAAAACAACAATTTGTTTTAGTGTTTTGATACTTTGATACATTATGTTTATTTGTTCATAATATTTATTATTATAAAAGTAAATTATATATATCAAACATATTATAAAATTAAAAAGATAAATAAAATAGCATAAGTCGTTACCGCCCCAACCCTGACTTATAAGTGACCGTACTTTATTGCTCGCTTAATTAAGTAAAAAGTATGCCGATGATAGAGGAAAACAAGAAATTAATTAGTTTAAGTAATTGGTAGGAGGCATCAACCGTAATATTTCCTCTTAGAAATAAAATCCTTTTCGTCGTGAATTATGTATGGAACCTTTTAATCTTGTAAAAAGTTTGGAATTTATGTACTTTCTATGCCGAATTTTAAACCACACAATTTTCTCAGCCGGATTTAAGCTGCAAAAAGTCTGGGTGGAAAATTTTTAAAAGAAATATGAAAATGTATTGCAAATTATTTCAAATGTACTTCATTAGAGTAAGTGGAGACATATCATGTAAGCATTTCAATATAAATTAATAAGGCAAATTGCTCGTTTTTAGGAATTTAACTATAGTGATGGCACTATTGTTTCCGGAAAAGTACCATTTTAGGTTATGAGAGCAGGTCAACAACATTCACAGCTTGGGATTAAGTAATGAAAGACTATTGTCATCTTTCAGATTTGCTAAGTGTTGTTCAAACCATGACATATCTGCTGAAAAACTACTACAACAAACAGCTTTTAATTCATTTTAATGAAAGTTATATTTTTCGTTTTTAGCTTTTAATTCGTTTTATCGTTAGTTACTTTTAGTTAATGAATAGCTTTAACTTTCCAGGATATATTTTGCCATTAATTTGAGAGTATTCCCTATTTAATCATTAATTTTATAAAAATAATTTAATGTTTTTGTACTTAATTTACAATTAAATCGCTTTATTTTAGGGAGTTTGGAAGAGTTGCTGTATGTTTTCGTATAAGTGTGGCTATTAACCACCTTATCCCCTGGTCGCCATTATGGATAAACGGATATAAAAAATTTCTAACTAACTATAAAACAAACAATCAAAAGTATAGAACATTCAAATTGTACGAAACTTTTTCTTTTTATTTTAAAAATATACATTCAAAGAGGGCTGAAGATGATCAATAATGTCTCTCTTTTAGGCCATTTAACTTTTTCAGTAATTTTACAATAAAATTACACCAGAGCAAGCTTATTTTAACAAATGATTTTAACTATAAACACGTTTCACTAATGTATCTAGTGTTAACAGCACTCCGAAGTTAAAGGAGTTCTTGAATACACTTGAGGAAACGATAAAACAATTATAAGTACGGCTTAGTTTTCTTTTATATGTACATATGTTTTTTATCTGTTTACATTATACACGATATGCTGTTATTAAATTGTTATCAAATATTTTACTCCCCATACCATACGGAGTTCTATTGTTTTTACAATAGTTTCTTAATAAAATGTGCATATACGACTTTTACACTAAGACATCTTTGCTCACTGTTGTTGATGAACGCTTTTTTATTTTTTACTGGTGGAAGCATAGGTTATTCACTTGACAGCCTTGCATACAAATGATTAATCAAGACGAAATTTGCCAAAAATACATTTAACTGACTCAATATCATAAAAAAATTTCGGTAACTTAATATATTTATTACAGATTTTTTTTATTTCACGATAAGAAGAAAGAAAATATGTATAATTACATACTTTTAGTGTCTTTTACATTTTTCTGTAGAACTACGACTCTTAAGATAGAGATGCAGCTCTTAAACTCTTAGTAACTGCATTTCTAAAATGGCGGCTAAAAATAAGGGTGGCGACCCCCACAATTGAACCCAAGCTTACACTAACTCCTAGATACTAAAAAAAAAAACTTGACTGTACTAAAAACCATAAGGTTCGGTCAATGAGGAAATTTTGTTATAAACCTTACGAAATAAATATTTTTTTCATACATCACATTAGTAATTTTATAAAACAAATTTCAAACATTTCCTTTAACTAAAAAAAAAATGGATTAAGAATTTGAAATGACAGGACAGATATGAAATATTTCTCGCTCAAATGAACGTGACAAGTTACAATTTAGTTTTGAAACAGAAAGTGTAACAGCTTTCAGAAAAACTTTTAACGACCTCTCGCTGGTCGAAATTCTCTCGTCATCACTTTCGTTGTCCTCTTAATTGAAAATGTCTCAGTAAAAAGTAGTTTGCCTGAACATAGAAATAGGAAAACGTAGACTTATAAATCCAACAACAAACTTATTGTATTGTATTTGAAGCCGATACTATCAATCTACAGCTTAGATTTTTTTATTCATTCTACGGATTAGCTTAGCGAATATAGACAATATAGACGTGTTTATATTGATCTTGTAATTACATAAGCTCGTATTGGAATGTTGACGTGATATATTGTGTATAGAGTATTAGACATTCAGAATATTAATATACAACTTTTGGCAGTCTTTGAATGTTTGGGAAATTTTAAGCAAACTGTAAATTTTAAGCAAACTGTAAGATTTTTGATTATCGTTCAAATTTATTGTATTCATGGTAATGAAAAGTTTTACGAAAATCCATTTCAAAGTTCTGTGTATTTTAAGAAACTTATATAAATTCGAATTAATAATAGAACTAGCAATATCATTGGGTTACAATTATGCACGGGTCTGAGAACATATATCTCATTATTATCTTCAAAGCCTTTTGATCCCGAGTTCTTAAAAAATAAGCTTTAAACAGATGTCGCGACGATTTACATTACATTCCCAGAGGAGAAAATTCGTTATAAATTCTCATTCCGTTAACAAAATGTAAACAGAACTAGGCTGGAAACTGCTTGGATATAATTGAAATTTTGTATTTCTATCCCTTGTTTATACTTTCGGGAAGGTTCTAATTAATATCGTCTTTATTATCTCAATTATAGGGGTATATTAATAAGAAGGGGCCTTCAAGTGAGTGTAATGAGTTAATTAATAATAAATAAGAATTTTACGTAATATCTATATCCAAACTGTTGTCTTTAAGTCACAATTATGCGGTTATATGAAATTAATAAGTTTTGATAAATACAAATTATTGCAAACTGCTCCCTTAGCAGACTTTAATATCCAAGTTTTTTTTATAATGTTAAAATATTTGATATTATTCAAGATCAAATCAAACTATCTTAAATGGAATTATTCCAATCAAATTACGTTCGCTGACACTTAAACGTTCATTGACGAAGGTCGGGCAAAGACAATCATCAAGTGTTTTGATCTTTATGGAATAGTGAAATCTTTGTTTCATTTCATTAAAGACATTCTTATTTGTAACTTGTTTTGCGTCGCGTATTAGTAATCTCTTTTTCTGCAAACATTTCAAATATATTTCAGTTTCTAAAACAGATAGTTAGACAACCTTAATTTCAAATTTATATATAATAATAATAACAATAATTATTTAATACTTAAATTTTATTGGCCTTAAACCTTATAAAACTGTTAAGAGAGTATGATTTAATAGTATTAGGGTCATTTATTCAATAATGAGACCGAAGATTTTCGAGAGTCCTTTAAATAAAACTAATATTTTTCGGATTTACTACGCGAATTTTTATGACTAAAAAACTGCATAATACCGACGTTTCGATTACTTTTCAGCAACCGTGATCACAGACCTAGGCCGTCATTTCATCTGCCCGTCATTAAATCATACTCTCTTTACAGCTTTATAAGGTTTAAATAAAAGTTTCTTTAAGAAACAAGGTTCTGTAGGTGTACAATGAATCGTTACCAAGATTTGTCGCTGATCCAATATAATTAAAATTAAGTTACTCACAAAGATCTTAAGAACGGACCGAATATTAAATACGAATAATTAGGAAAATGTCTTACGAAATAAATGACCATTATTGTTTCTTTGAGATATAATTTTATTGAAAACGATTTGTTTTTGCCGTAAATGAGATTCGAGAGCACGCTACATAATGTCTAAATTGCTCAATTTCCTGACCCAAGTTTCGACTTCACTTAACGTCTTAATGAATGCTAACTTTGCAAAGTTATTTGCCGTTTTTTTTCATTAAAGTTAATTATTTCGATAATGTAAATCTATAAATGATAGACTTATTAAAACTAATATTTAATAGCGATTTATTAGAAACACAGATATCAATGTTAATTATTGTTATTATAAAATAATTACTTATGAGAAAGTAATGGTTACATCATCGTAATGTATAAAATCTCTGTTATAAAAAATAATAGCACTAGAAAACAAGAAAAGTTTCTCACCGCTTATCTGCCTTGAGTATCGCCTGAAGCACAAGGGGTAAAAGTAATTCTTTCTAGACCAAAAGGCTAATAACTGGGGAGCGGTAAAAGAAAATTGAAATAAAAAATAGAAGTGATCCAGGTTGATCTCGACTTAAACTAGATTAAAGTTAAACCACTCAAAGTTAACTAGGCTAAGCCGGGACTGCGGATGAATGCAATGGTTTTTTACCATTTTTAGGTACCACTCTTACTAAGCCTATTAAATATTTTTCCAACTGAAATTGGATAAAATATTCGATTTGCACTTCCTAAGAAACGACCGGAATTGAAAAATTGCTAATAAAATTATTTTTATCTGTGTCAATAAACTGTTATTTTTAATTAATATTGGTAGCAAAGAGTATCAATTAGCTATAAATGGAGCTCCTAAACCGTGATTTCATTTGGGATATATTATGACTATTGAATAGAAGGACCAATTTGTGAGGAATTCAAGTCATCTCGGGATGAGAGATTCGTAACAGGTTCCTTATATCACGATTCCTGTTTGCATTCACTCGCAAATTTCTACAAAAGTCACCTCGTGTTTTGGCATGCATGGACCTCGTTAGTTGAGCACTTGCTGGATCCAATTATCAACTAAATCCAACTTACTATACTTGAAAATCGTCAATTAATTATAAGATTGTATTTATCATACCGTTATAGAATAACGTACGTCAAGGAGGATAAGAGAGCAAGTTCTAGAGACTAAAAAGGGGAATGAATGAATTAGACTAGTTCTCATTTTGTTTATTAATACTTCGTATAAAACGTGCTTCAGAACTCGATTAAATACATCGTATATTTCAAAGTTTCTGGCGTTTGAAAGTGAATAGCTTTCTACCATTAATTCATCTCGCATACAGAGAAATTTTTTTTCGCTTTATATCTTTTTTCACAGCGGTAGATACGCAAAACAGGCTTTGATGATTCCACGTACGAATTTAATGATTTTACTAAAGACTTTACGCTTTTGAATTCTATTAAGAGTAATGAGATAAACAACAATGCAGGATGGTTAAGCCCGTTTTAAGCTGAATTCCCTATAGTGTGGCGTAAGTTATAAACTTAAAATCAAAGTAGTAGAAGTGTTAGTAATTATAACGCTCCTTTCCGATGTAGGTTCAAAAATATAAGAAACTTTTCGTTAAATATATGTACGAGTAAATGTATTTACGATGCATCAATACCAAAAACTATTCAAATATACCAAATCATATACTATCCCTAATTTGGCAAAAACATTATATGGTGAGCTTAAAAACTATGAATACAGTTTATAATAATATACTCGGACCACTCTAAAATTTTGATCCTTTTCACAAGAGATACGTGTCGCGAACAAGCATGTGGGGACTTAAGTTGTTGTGCATAATATACAACATAATACATTCTATCTTGATTAGAAGGGTTTAATGAGGTTACGTAAGAGATATTTAATTATTGCTTTGAATAAATAAAATTAATAATCTTAAAAGACAAAATTTATCAAACTTTGATAAAGTACTTCATCAAAAAATTATCGTTTGTAATTGTATGTATTTTATATATGTCTTGAATAATTTAAAGTGATTGAGATTTTATTATGTACGAGTATGTTGCAAGTTGATTTATTTAAATGTATACTCTTAAATGAAAGATTCAATAATAGATATTTCGACAGGTACATTGTCAACGCTGACTTAAGTTATGAAATGTATTTATACCTATGTTAAGGTGGGGTCTTGAGTACATATGTATTTTATTATTTATTTATTAAATATAATAACTCTTAAGAAATTATTGAAAAAATATATGTTAATTTGAAAATTTATTGTATACAAAAAAAAAAATACTATAAAGCTCTTCAGTCTCAAGTATGTATTTAATAGTAAATAGTGGCCTTATAATATATCTTTATTTCAATATAATAGGATATGACCTAAGATAAAAAAAAAATTCTTTCTTAACTTTAATCAAATAAATAAATAAATTATTCAATCTTATGTTTAATGGATTTTGACAAATATCTTTTCATATACTGTCACTTGAAAGACATTAATATCACTTGCTCCTAAAAATATAATACAAACAAGACTTTAAGTACATCACTGACGGTTTAAAGTTGCTTGCACATTAAACCATCTACCTTCCATAACAGTCTTTGGAAGATTATTTGCCGATCTGTACGACAATCAACAATTCACCACAATTTGCATATGAGTCGTATTGAATTGAGACAAGCAGACGTCCGAGAATCGTGATGGAATAAAACAAGGTACATTAAGACCAAGAAGCGGCACATCCATTGAATTCAAATTCTAAGAAATAGATTTACTTTATCTTTTTTATTATGCACCTAATAATAAAATATAAACCTGCAATAATCATATTGCAATATTAAGTAATTGAATTGTAATAAATTCATATGTGGTGAATTGAAAACCACTTCCAGTAAATGTCATTTGTTGAAAACAAATTTGCAATTCCGTAATATACCGAGGTAGAAAAGGAGGCCTGCTTTAATTCAGTTTTCAGCTAAGAGATATATAAATAAAAGAAGACAAAAACTTTTATTAGAGTTTCATTTAAAAACTACTTTTATTTTGCTTATATTCATCCACAGTAGTTTTTAGTATCCATAGCGAAGTCTTTACAAATAGATTATTAAGTTTCAATTTTTATTCTACAAGTTAAATATTGCTATTGTGTAAGATAAAGTTATTTATTGGTGGTAGAGCCTAGCTGTGGTCAAGTAATTACAGCTCAATCATGGGCTATGTCCACCCGGGAAGAGTCACCCTCCTACAGGAGATCGGCGTGAAGTAGTCATTAATGACTGCGTTTCGTTCGGTGAGTGAGAGAGCCGATTGACCTTTCCCTGTACCCACCCTTTCCTGCCATTTCCTTATTCGCACCCCTCCCTCTTCTTCAACAACTATATTTGGCAACGCCAATGCGTTGTTCTCTGTCATCTCTGTTGCGGATGTCCATGGACGACGGTGACTTATTAGTTGACGGTGACTTATTAAGTAGGCCGTCTGCTCGTTTACCACCTTTCACATAAAAAAGACTTAACTACCAATCAAATATACTCTTATCGTCTCTATATACTTGATAATATATACAAAGGTATACAAGAAAATAAAATCCTTTAATAATACTTATTTACATTATTACAATATTATAATTGGGTTACGTAATAATGGAGTCAAATTATCGTCTTACCTGATGTGAATAGCTTCATGTAGGATAACCAATACAATTATGATGCTTATCAGGGATTCGTTATGAAACTGGATTTAATATAATGAATTTTCATCGCGGTTTTTAATGCATCATTCGCATTTTGAATATCTGCTGTAAAGCTTCATTTTCATAATAAATTAAGTCATACGCGAAAATTGTATTAATTGGACGGTATGGAACCAACAGTATCATATTACCTTGTGATGAATTGGGAATATTATTGCAATCTTTGTAATTATAAATAAATTATTGCCCTTATTTGTTTTCCATTGTTTGTTTTCTTATGTTTATTATATTCTATTATAAATATATTTTTGGATATTAAAATAACGACGTTAATAGATATCATATGTAAAATAGTCGTAACTTGCATATCAAATTTCCCCAATATATTTCTTAGCGATGTGTATGGAATATGTAATGAACTATTACTGGATTTCGTATGGCACGTGATATCGTTTACGATATTCGTGATTTTGATATTTTATAAAAAAAAAATTGATTTATTCATCTGGCATTAGATACGAATTGGAAATGCTGGGAGTTTAAAATGTTATGTGCAATGTTTTGCAATATTTTGAATTTCTGATACAAACATATTGATTATATTTACTAATATTATACATTGAAAGTATTTCATCTTTGCTTTTTTTTAGTACTTAAAGGAAATTCATTTAAGGCTATTGGTAAGTAATAGTATATGTGTTATCACGCACATACTTTACAACTACAAAGTTAATACATATGTACAGAGCATATTTGTGTGTCGTCATTCAGACGGAACATATTTTTATATTCGCGAATTTCAAAGCGCGTTCCTTGGGAAACCAACATCCTCAAAGTATTACGAGCCCACTAACGAAATCACAAAAAATATGTTCATTGTAAATTTGTACGCGGTAGATGTAGAAGCGAGAGGAATAACAGCCATATCTCTCTTCATCCTGCTAAAAGACTTGTGAATATCAAGAACTAACATTGGTTCATTCTTGGAACGTGCGTCGAAGGCTTTCGTCGTTTCGGCTTTCAGGTTCGTTTCAAATTTGGTTAGGTAGAAAGATGTGCTGAGACAGTGAAGGTGAGCGTTTAAGGTTCGTTGGATAGGGCCCCTTAAACCTTTACCTGGGTCGCTAGTTACAGGCACGGTTGAAGTTCCTCTTCTTGCAGCGCGATGGACCCGGCACCTGCACGGTAAATTCGAGGAATGCTTAGAGATTTCGTCTTAATTGGAACATAGTCGGTTAGATATTTATTTTGTTCATAAGTTTTTGAATTAAAACTAAACAGAGCCATTCTATCGCTGCACCTGAACGGTTATTGCCCTATCTCTAAAAAACTTTTTCACTCAATGGAAATCATTTCACCTCAAATTAATAAGTGTGAGAGAAAACAAATTCACAGTCATAACTTTAGTAGCTATAATGGATCCGCTGAGATTTAATAAAGAAACAAATTCAGTTGACTAAATTAATTAGGTAATTTGGAACTAACAATGAGAGTTCTAACGAGCAGCTGAGGTCTCTAGTTACTGTTTCGTGTCACAAAGTTTCTATGCTCGCTAATTGGAAACATCGAAGTGCTAGATATTTAAATATAATAAATGATTACATATTACAGAATGTTGCTTTATAACTTGGAACTAAATTCATTTCATAAAATATTGAAACAATAATAAAAAATTATGACAGTTTCATACAACTTCACTAAGCGATTGACAATAATCCAGTTGTTATTACAATGAAGTTTTGTGTTTTTATTGTAATACATTAAATATATCATTATCTCTGCTTTAAATTAATTTAAAATGCATATTTTTTTTGTAGAAAAGTCATTTTACTTTTGACACCTTATACAGGAAAGTACTTTACGCTATACTATTTTTTAATAAAAATGCTATACAAATATAAGAACAATTAATAATGTGTTTAATCTGAAATATATGATAATGTTTTAATTTTTGATGCAATTAATCAGTGGTTTTTTGCCACGGCTCTATACGCATTACATATACGAGTATAAATGTTTATAGTGACATTTTACCCCAAAAACGGTTTGTCATGTTGATAGTTATTGGAAGCTATAAATACATATTTTCATTAAAAATAAAAAAAGAACGTCAAAAAGTGTCGATACACGATCAGGATTCGAACCGGCAACTTCGATTTTATTAAAATTTTACATTTAAAAGTAAGATTTTAAATTTAATATTACCTCAACATGTTATTTAAAAATATCATTGCGCCAATATTAGTGTATGCTGTAAAATAAAAGTTATTTTAATTGCAATAAAGGTGATAAAAGTAACAAGGAATAAGAATAAATATATAAGCATAATATCTTAACTCATCAAATCCTACGAGTACAGTTTACATATAACATTTTGGACAATACGAAACTATAAATTTTTAACGTTATGGCTCTTTCTTTCTATGATAATAGGATCATAAATTTTTACGAGCTTCCTCAACCAACTTCGCATAGATATGGAATATTGTGTCCACCGATTAATATATATTTTTTATGTAATATAATTGATGAAAAATTAATTTTTATTTGAGTTATATTTTTTATGTACTATGAAAACAAACTCACGGTCAAGTTAATGTAAAATATATAAATGGACCATTTCTGTGAACGTCCACCTGTAATTTTAGTTTGAGTAAAGATTTGAACTTTTCACACTCACAGCATTTACTTTGCGAGTCTCTAAAACATATAAATGAAGTTGCACGTCTTGTGGTAAAATGACTGTTCCTATTGTATCCAGGCGAATTACATCAAATTTCTATGAAGTTTATCCGTAGTGAAGGCAACAAAATACACTATTGGAGTCTAGGTGCCTTCCAATAGGCTTATGACTCTGTCCACAAATCATGCGCATGAGATTGTGAACAACATATATTTCTTTTAGGTTGTAGGAAAACAAAAGAAGATAATATAATTAGGTAAAACTAGATAAAACAATGTAATCTAAGAAAGTTTTGAACAGAATTTCTTTGATTTTTAGACCAAAGACACACAGATACCACCGACACATGATAGACATTTTAAAAAGAGTTAGTCATTACCTGTCCAGTGCAAATAATATCTTTATTGTATAGTATCAGTTTGGCAAATGTGTTTAATTTATAAAAATGTCGATAATAAGTAAAAGGAACTTTTTTATGGTTTACAAGGTGGAATTTCCGACGTGCAAATTTAAATTTTTAATTTTCACAATTAACTATATCAACTATATTACGAGTATTTAAAATAAATATGAATTTTAATGGTATTTTACCAGGTTTGTAGGGGAATTAAATGTTATAAAAAAACTGCATATACATTCATGGGACAGATAAATATTTTTGGCTGCATTTTAACACGTTCTCGCTTGTGTTTTTGCTGACGGTTAATTTGATTGGCCACTATGTTGCTGTCGCGAATAATTTGCATATATTCACTATCGGTATTCACTCTAACAAATTTAATAAAATTCAATTAGGTACTGTTATAAAAAGCGTTGTTTATTGTAGAAAATAAATTAATTTCTCAGATACAACCTCGTTACTATTGAATGTAAATGTGCAATTTTATTGGGTAGTGCAATTAAAAACTGCACTACCAAATAAAATAAATTCCCCAACAAGAACATAAAAAGTAACCATATTTTTCTTATCACTGTCATTATTCTAGTAATGATTCAAATATTTGTAAAGTTAATAATCTACTATTTCTTACATAGGTTTTAACAGGTTTTTATCAATCTTCCTTTCTCTGTTTTCATAGATTTTATAGTAGATGGCTAGATGGTTAGTTGTTCAGTAATCAGATAAAGATCCGCATTTGGGCACAAAGCAAACAAAAATGTATTATTATATTCCACTTCAAAATTCCCTCACCTGTTATATTTTTTGGGTTTTTTGTTACTCCGTAACGAGCATCCTGTTTCGTGGTTAATTTGTATGCGTGTTTTTGTTGCTAGAAATTTGCTCTCAGATTTTTGTCATTTTCCCCTTTTGTTACGGGAATACTTAATTTAAAATATACGTCCACGTATTTATCCAGTGGAGAGGCTACAGGAAAGTTATATTGTTTTAGGTATTGAGGAGGAATGTTTTGGTAGGATTTGAATGTGTCACAGAATTCGAACGATATTTATTTATGTATTTATTTTCACCAATTGAAAATTTTTCTATTCTTTTGCTCATAGATTTATAAAAAACACATTATATGTTATTTACATTACTATTGTATTTGTCTTGTCTTCGTGTTATCTTATATTCTCTCGTTATATGTTATTTTATATTGATTCCTAAAAATAAACACGTTCAGTAAATTAATAAAACGATACAATAAATAACAACATATTTTTTATATAAGTATTGTGGTAACTTGTGTAACATCAAAATATATAAAAGATGATGTTAAAGTTAATATGTATTGACTTTGTTCGGCAAGAAATTAAGACATAGCAATTTCTTTTTATAAAATTTGCCTAAGGATTTTTTTTCGTCCTGGTTAATATGTACAAATAAATGGTTACAAGTATTTGATAGTTCTATTATTTTCACTTTAAGTTATTTCTTCCGCCACGTCATCTGAATTCGTCCCCAAAATACAATCTTCCTCCGATAAGGTCAGAATATCAGTCGTTCGCTCTAAATGCAAATATTACCGCACCCAAGAGAGGTGTTATAGCTACGGTTTTGAGGTAAAAAAGGATGAAAACAGCGCCAAATATCAAGAAAGCGCTTTTTATGCTGACGAAATTGGGTAGTTAAAGATAAAGAATGAATAGACCTTGTTTTAGATAGGTTCGTATCAATTCCATAGTAATATAACGTACATTGTATCTTAACATATCATGTTGGGAATACGTTTTTCTACTTCATTTCTTTTTATTTTTTTATTTTTTTCTGAAATATTACTAACATTGAATGTACTATCATTATTTTTTTTGGGAAGATTTTTAAGTTGAATAGTTACATTATTAAAATTGAACAGATATATCTTATGTTGACCTAATATATATTGCTGAATCTTAGTATTTAAGTCTTCGCAAGATATATATATGAAACAGAAATTTATTAATAACATAACACTATCGCACCCATACACTCTCACATTTGTAAGAATATCTGGTTGCTACCCTGAACTTTTTTCAATTATGTCGTGCAATTTTCATTTGCGATTATAAACGACGGAGGTAAGTGCTTCCGCGATAGGAAACGAAGACCCCGGGGAAATGGAGTTCTGATTCATTCTGAACGCATATAGAAGGAATTGATTTGAATATGTATCATTTAGAGCTTCATCCGTTTGTGTTTTTTTTTGAACGTACGTACGAGTTTCATGATGAATTTTTATTTTAATTTACAATAGTATCTTATATGGTATAAGCTTTACTTAATTATATTTATTTTTTGATTAAAATAACATTAAACATGCCTTGTTAATAAGGAAAAACAATTCCAGCCAGATATATCTTAATTTTATTGTTATTGCAGCGCCTCTCGTGCAATCTCTATCTGAGTTTTGATAATAGTCTCATATATTATACTAATGTTCGAGTAGATAAAACGGGAAAGCAAGGATAGCTTGTATATTTTTATGATAACATAGCGAGATGAAAATCAATACTCTTTTGTTTAAATGTTCCTATTCTTACTATGAAACAAAGGCATGGAATGAACTCCTAAGGAAACAATGGCAAAGTAATATCAGCATTGATATCGACTTCGTAAATAACGTATTGAATATTTCTTTATTCCTTTTTATTGTGATTGTTCCAATTAATATGTGAATCTTATTCGAAAGGGAATAAGCATCAGATTGGTTTGCTTAATTGAAATGTCAAATAAATGAGAGTTAGTATGATTTCCAAAATTCATTTTGAATAACATGTGATTATCAACGATGAATAGCTTTGTTATGGCTGTGATTGTTATAGGTTCAGCTTGATTTGGTTTTATTAATTCATAAACAGCAACATATTATGATAAAAAGTATATTACTAATGGACTGATGGATATCATTTATGAAAACTGTATTATAAATTGGGTAATAAAAATCAAAATTATGCATACATTTTTTTTTATTTTCATATACACACATATCATTACGATTTCCAGATCGCCATGTGAATGTCCTCGTAAAATTGAAATCGGTTCCCTTGAGAGCTCATTAGACGCCGCGGGACTGTAGGGCTTCTGTGCATTGATTTCTAAATGAATGGGGGTTATGCGGCTGTCAAACTGCATAGTTACATACTTGTGTTGCTGGGATGTCTGTGTCTTTATTTAACATTAGAATGGTGACAATTTTACATTCATTGTGAAATTTAATACAAGTGTAATGAATCATTGTTTCTATGTTAGAGTATTACTATGTTAATTTTATTATTTAAATTCTTAAAAAATTTGAATAACATGTTTGTTTTAAGTATATTCGTTCAGTGACTTCCTAAAACAGCTCTTTTTAAAAATAAAACTTTTAATACGTTAGTGATGCCGTGGCTGATATCTGATATAAATATTACAAATATTATTGATCATATCACCATCACGTATTAAAGGTAAAACAAAATTTTCATGTCTTCATTTACTGACTTTTATTTAAAAACCTTTATGTCATTCCATCGCATCTCCTTAAATTTTGTTAATTATAACCATTTATTTATTATATTTAAAAAAAAATATATCTCATAATTTATTAACTACTTCAGTATAAGTATTAAATGAAATACATTGTATAGAAATATAATATTATGGCAGAGGACTCAAAGTTCAATAGAATGAGGACGTTTCACCACCATTGTGTTCTTGATAGGAGAAACTTCGCAACTGCAAGGAACAAGTTAAATATTGAAGTTGACAAACTGCAAGTCTACTGTTGGCATCGCGGCTTCCAAATGCTTTCTCTGAATGATTGAAAAAGTTACTGTTTTCAAAGAATAGTAAAGCATTCTGTCAATCAAATTCTCAAAGACTATGCTATTGTCGTTATGACTTTGTCAAATGTAATTCATTTTGTGTCAATGAAGACCACTTTAATTCTTAGGATTATGTAAGGCCTTAAAATGAACAATACATTTAAGAATAATGTATACATATAGCATGTCTCACATATCCAAATAAGAGTAAACAAGTTTTATATTCATAGATAATTTCAAATCTAAATAAATAACAATGTCTAATAGGC
>DVQP01001257.1:0-16321 GCA_018231745.1 Danaus eresimus | reverse complement strand
AGGACTATTAAAATATAATACCTTGACATTTACAATATGTCATAGTTCAAGAATAAAACCTTTTAACAATTTCTTTTTTATTTGATTCGATAATCTAAAGGTTTAAATATGACAGATTGATTATAATAATTAGACGCTATTGGAGAGCTATTAGAATATTGCAAAATACATTTAAAACAACTAAAAGAATTATAATTATACTATGTCTAGTTTTCTAAACATAAATATGAAAAGAAAACTGTATAACTTTAGAAAATATGAGAGATACGCCAAGATTAATTTTTTATCGAAAAAGTAGAATTGGAGTGGAATGAAATTACATACACAAATGAACGAATAAATGATAATTAGTACGATAATAAATTCAAAAGCAAATCAGAGCATTCGAACTGACATTAAGCCATCCTTTGTAATACATTTATTTTTAAAAAGAAAAGCAAAATTAATTCCTTCAATAATACCAAAATAGATGTAAGTCTATAACTTTTTTCTAGCTCGTTAACGTAAAGGGCGCCGATCCTAATCTAGTTAGAAGCGGAGTCACTAAATAAATTAAGCGACGTTAAGATACTTTTTTCCTACAAGTATAAAAATATAGTAGGTCATGTACGTAACACGAAAATATTTCTTGTTAAGATAAAATTCATAAAACAGTTTTATGGTCCGTTAAAATTTATATTCTTTTGTTCGTTCTTTTTTTTAATTTTGTATTCCTTATAGTTGAACTTTTTTGCATCCAAAAGCATTTGAATATTTTAAATGTGCTTATGATCTATATTTTCTCTATAAATATTTTTCTTTGTTTTTAGAAAATTATCGAGTAAGAGATTACTAATAGTTTTACGAGGTCGTTTGGAGTTTTATATCGATGCTATAAATGTAGTCTTTGACTAACGTAAAATTTGAACCTTTTAATTATATTTTTTTTGTTTAAAATACCTGAGTGCACAACTTAAATTTCCATTTCCTTAAGACTCATGTAGGATTAAGGATTTATTTTGGAGGTGTTTGTATGATCCCTCTGAATAAGAGACTTTCTCGGATATCGATTACACATCGATCCGTTACAACTGTACATGCAATGTAAATAATGTTAATAATATTATCCTCTTAACAGTGACCCTAAGCAAAAAATACAAAGCTTTTTCTCTTGTGAATTTTGTCAAGTTGATATAGTTGATCCAATATTTGTTTTGTTTGTGTCAAGAATCCTATACGTCTAAAACAAAAACATTACTGTAGTGTTTCTCATAAACATAGAGAGCTTCCACATGTACGAAAAACTTTCATTTAATCAAACGAAAATAAAGGAGCGTCATAAAAACCATTTACATAAAGAAAACTCTTTTAGTATCTTCCGTTTGTCTGGCAATGACTTTGTATAAGGTCAACTACCCTAGACAGTCACGTCGAAAATTATGATGGTAATTATGGTAAAAAGTTTTCTCTGATATTTTACATGATATATTTATGGAAGACTATTCTTATTGACTTTTTACTCTAGCGTATATTATTATGGATGAAATGGACTTATAATAAAACTTATATTTAAAGAAAGTAAAGAACACAAAAATTTATATAATAAGGAAGATTTTGCAAATCTAGCAAGTAACTATCTATTATATATAAATAAATAGAGATATCTTGATTTTAATTTATATATCAGCTCCTCTTGAATACCATGTAATCAAATATTACCATTCAAAGACAACTTGTTTTAAATGATGTTGTTAAGTTTGTTTTGCAAGATAGATATTTCTGTACCTGTCTTACACAAATATGTTGAACAAATAATAATTATTTAAATTTGTACAATTTTATTTCTTTTTAGCATGATGTGGTTTCGTCCAGAATGCAAATGAACTTGGTATTTACGTTGCCAATCTCAGAAGATGAAAAGATAAAGACCTATCAATAGAAGCGGGAATGTAAATTGTCCAAGTGTACATAAATCATTATTATCACGAATTTTAAATTAAATATTGTGTGGACTTATAAATCTTGTCGTAAATGGAACCACGGGAAATATATAAAAATTGAGAGAACAGAGCCGCTATCGAATTGTGATATTCAAAGCCTGAAGAAGTGCCTTTAATGGAAAGAAAAATTTTGGATTGAGTGTTTTTCATAAATTTTACTTACACTGTAGTCAGAAAGCCTTTGTCTCTTCGCGTCTCTACTTAAGAGATCGTAAAGAAGTAGCAATCTCAAGTTGGAGGTAGAAAGTTTCCCCCTAGATGATACTTCGAGAGGATTAGCTCTTAGACCATCCCAAACATCTATCAATCTTTCATCATCAGGATTTTTTGCCATCCTGATCATGTCCCTGACTTGTGGCGATAAATATTGAAGGTTCTCCTCATTTAATTCATCATCCGAACTTCTTGGATATTTGATGGGATTGTAGGGTAGCAATTGATGGGGATGATTCGGTGGAGGTTCTAGTAATGGGCTGACTTCCTCATTATGCGCTGCTAACAATGGTTCTTCGGTTTTCTTTTCTTGAGGTTCTATTATAGTGTGTTGATAGTTTTGTTCAACTGGCAAAAGGACGTAGTTATTGCTTTTTTGTCTTTCTGATGGTTTTGGAGGCGAAGCTGGTGCATAAAGACCAGGCTTGTGGAATGCTGTGGTTGTGTCTCTGAAAATAAGGTGTTTTAATATTTTCAACAAAAGCAAATCATATTCTTTAATTTTAAAGTTATTTTAATAATTTATAACTAAACTTATTTGAAATTTAAAATAGGATTAAATGTATCTAATAACTACAAAAGCTTATAAGCATGATATAAAGCTAAGAATAATAAAAAGCACATGGTTAAACAGAGTAAGGTTAAAGTATTAGGAAAGTTATTAAGAAAAATCAAAAGCACCGCACTAAAGCAGAAGACTGTCACCTTGCAATACCATATCTTATCCACCAGCCTGTTTTGGGCAAACTTTCGAAGTAATCTGATGTGACATACAAGGGCCTGGCGGTGGTACTCTTGGGAACTTCATCCTTCACTTCAAAAGCCATCTGATCCGTCAGGTGAGCTATCACTTGCATCGCCACAGGTAGATATGAATCTGAAAGTTGCACCTGCTGCTTCGCTGATAGAACCTAAAAGTTTGTGATCGTCACTTTAAAAATAATTTTACGATTCTTAAATATCTAATTCTCTCCTGATATAAAAAGTGCAATTCGGCCCAGAAAAAAAATTACCGTTATGCTTAAGGTGACACGTTTAAATCTGTGACACTAAACCTATGACGCTAGTTAGTAATTAACTAATTAGTAAAATAAAATTAGAGTTCTTTTTTTAGAATTTAACTAATTAACGGTTTACCAGTTCTTTAACCGAGGGTTTTAATCTTAACCTTATATTGAGTTAACAACGTCGCAGTTTAGCTACTCCCAGTAAAGTTTTATAAATGACATTAGCTAAAAATAGTTTCAAAATAAATTTAATTGCAAATTTTTACTGATGAAATGGTGCTCATTAATGATATATATATATTTTTTCCATCACATATCAATATTAAGTAATAAAATCAGTTATTTATTACCTGAGAGTTTTCATTAAACCAATTCCATTTGATTTTACATAGTTCAGTTTAGTATACACAGATTTATAACAGCGGCTAATTCCGAGTTCCCAATAGTAATTGACATTAATTGTTTTAGTAATTATTTCCAATTAGGAATTCAAAGCCAATGTTATTAATTTATGAGCGCTGATAAAACCGGGTCGATATGTAGAGACAACAATATTTATGTTAGTGCCATAAAACACTGTTTTGTTGTTTGCATATTTTTATTAAATTAATTGTTGTTAGAGTAATTGTGAATTATTTTTTCCATGAGGTTTTATTTATTTAAAGGAATTTTAAATGCAATAACACAAACGGAAAAACTAAACAAGTAATATAATTCTCTAAAAGTGAAAACGCATGAATGCTAACAAGCCGCTTTCAGGTGTAACGTCTACTGATAACAAATTAAAGTATTAGTGAATGTTATCAGGCTGAATATTACCAACTAATGAAGTTTTTAAATACCTCAGAGACAAAAACTGTTAGCCGTCATTTGTTTCAAAGAATAATTGAATTCGACTTTAATTAAAAATTAGCAGAAGAATATTATCAATAAACCTAGAAGACTGTTATTATAATCTGATCAATAAAATTGAACCATGGATGGAAACGCCTTTTTAATATGAAAAGTAGTTTTTGACAATCACGGAGATACATTCGTTTACATTGGTGCAATACTGAACTTACACAGTTTTTAAAGTCGGCCAAGAACATTTGTTTTGTTACAAATAATATTCTAAATTTTTTTTTGGTTTTCAGAAAGAAAAATCTAGACCAAACAGATGAAAATAGCTTACCATAATATGTAGGTGCAGGAACACTGCACAGGTTGCAACTATGCGAAACATGGTGAACTGTAACATAGTTGTTAAACATTATTTGTTATTTGTTTTATCCATACAATTTCATTCCCCAACTGTAAAACGTGTAAAAAATTTCACACTGTTATAAATAGAAATTTAGATATCGCAGTTTTTGTAGCAGAAATATTTTTTTATTTTATGTGTGCAATATACAAAAGATTTGCACCGACATAATAACAATGATAAGTATTTTCTTAAAACATGAGTACGTAACAAAATAACACGTTTGATCCTAGTTAGCGATCAAGGAAAACAAATTTTGAGGATTCTAGAAAGAGTTTGATGTTTTTTAATTGTAATGTTATATGTTAATTCGTTGGAAATCGCGGAAATATTTTAGGAGGTAAACTTAAAAGGGATTTTTTTTAAATAAAAACTAATACCTAAAAAATATTCAGTATTAAGTCACATCGTTAAACAATAATATAATTAGACAAAGAAAAGCCTGTAGGCACCTTATATGTACGTGATTTAAAAAAAAAATACACTACAATAAAACAGTTAAAATTTTAATATATTATAATGTCCTAAGTAGGTGGTCCGAAAAAAAGACATTAATTCGTTAGTTTTGGTATAAAAAAACCTTAGCTAAGAAAAATGGCTAGTTCCCCGTTGGGAAACCTAACCTGAAATGTTAAAACCTAGCTGCGCATAAAGTAATGAAATTAATGAAATTACATTCAGTCACCTGACAAATTGATTTGTTCCTAAGTTAAATGATCAGTACAAGGTTTGGTTTTAAAGAATTTGTTTTTTTAAGTAACGAGTCCAAATATTTACATACATATTCCACCAGATATAATTAACAAATATTATATAATTTTTAAAAAATTTATTATCGTTACATATTATTTGGGTAAATTCAAAATTTTTATCGAATACATTATTTGCAGCCAGGATATGAAAGTAAATTTAGTAAAAATGAAAATGCATCTCTAAAATCTCAATGGTCAGTTGATACAGTAACAAGGAATTAGGGTCTGTACAGAGCACCGCTGCCCTCATTTCAAATAACGGTCGAGGTCCTATCTAGTCTAGATTGGAATTTCTTCCGTGTATAATAAATTTTAAGATTCGATAGCAGTTAAAGTCTTAGTATAAAATGGTGTTAATTGATTTTTAATCGATGTTGACTAGTTGCCATTAAATTGTATATATACTATGTCGGTTGGTTTTGTATACTATACTTGGTAACTTGCTTAGAATAAATGTTGTAAACTGAGTTAATTTTTTTGTTAACTATCTGTAAAAGTTTCTGACATTAAATAAAAAATCACTTTTATCGTAACATTAATATAGATATAAAATATTTATAAATCATCTACAAATGTAATCTCAACAAATCAGTCTGAACACTGAATTGTCTGAGAGGAATCGAAACAATAAATACCAAGTATGTTTTGATTTATGATTTTGTTTGTTCCATTTTTCTTCATAATATAATAAACGAAACCACATTTCTATCGTTTTATTTGTAAGATATTTAAGTAATGATGCATACGTATAAAAATATTTTACTAAAGATTTTAACTCGCAACTATAAAAGCTTCTTCAATGTTCTCAACATAAAAAAGCTAAGTAGCCGATGACCCAAACGGTAACAACAAATAATAATAAAAGGAATCTGTTGATATTTAAAAGAGACAATATGAAATATCTTTGCAAAAGGGATTTTATAGTGCTTGAAGTAAAAGAAGATTTATTTATGAGACACTTTACGACGTTATTAAATCTGAATAAAATGTACATGAGGTCAATTTTAGGATACAAACAACAAAAGTATATGGATGTTGAGTTCTTTTTGAAAAGTTTGTCAAAAAATTAATTGTCTTTATTTTTTTATATTTCGACAAAGACTTATGTCTTAACAAGATCGTTGTAGTCGCAGGTGGCAGAGCCTGCCCGTGAGTTGAATTCATGTATCTCACTTTACATATTATTAAAACATATAGAGGTGAGAGAACTTGGGTACCGTTAAATTTTCTTGTATCTAAATATAAAACTTAAGATATCTCTTATTTATTTTATAACATTTAAAAGATATTTCCAATTTAAATAGGGTTGTGTTAAAAAAAGTTTTTAATGTATAAGGCAGTTAACTCCGACATATGTTATAACTTTTCTATATTTGTTCATGTTTTGTTTCCTACTAGCCGGTAATTTACCGCATAATGTGGTTTGTGTAAATAAAAAAAAGAAGATGGTCTAGTTTGTAATTAAGAAACAAATATGTTGTTCTCAAAATAAGGTGATAGGAATATTTTACCGTTCTGTCATATGTCTTTCAAGTTGTTAATAGTTAAAATAGCTGATTGAATTTTGTATAATCCGAAAGGGAGTCTGTAGGGTATTATCTAAATGATCTTTATTGCCAAAAAGACTAATCTAAGAATTCATAACAATGGAAGAACAATAACAAAGTAATCCGATTAAAACCATAAGCATATGCTGGTTGAGTTAATATTTTTTTAATCTTTCATATATTGAATTGTAATACATAGCATTTCAGATCTATAAAATAAAAAAAAGGAAATAAATTTAATAATATAAAGAACGCAAAGCACAAAAAGCAACCCTTGTCCATTCTGTAGTAAAAAATTTATAGAAATCGGTGACGACTTTAAAATTGTCTATAGAAATGTGCATTAAGAGAACTAATTAGATTTATGTTGATATAAATCGTACAAAAAATTTGATATTAAAATATATGAGAGTTAATAATTAAAATATACACATACAAAAAAATGGCAGATACAATTGTTGAAATAAAATTTATTTGAAAGCAATAAGTGAACCAAAAAACAAAAATAATATTTCGCATCGTATTTTTTTTTTAAATTTCAATTATTTCTAACTCACCTGAGCGTTGGACACGTGCGTGAGCTGCTCGCGTCTCTCCGGACTGCAGCATCCGACCACTGACCTCCGACCAACTAGACTTGTTTTGTCGTTTAATTGCTATCTTCTAATGTTGTTGTTACAGCACTTGAAATACTTTTATTTGCAAAAAATATTAATTATAACAATTTTTTTTTTTCAATTAACAAAATCTGTACTATATGTTTTGTTTGAAAAGTCATATCAATAAGATTTGACTTAAGTACATCAATCGAATATTCATTAAATACTAATATTTAACAGATGCTAAAGGTGGAGCAAAATTTTATTTTACGTATTTTGTAAAGAATTTAATTCAAAAATTGGATGAAATTAGTTATAAACATTTAATGACCTCATCACTACTTAGTTGTGTGAGAGAACCAGTTTGCATTGGCATCGTGCTTAGCGGACAAACAATGTAGGGTTCAGTGACCAGCTGGCATACCGGTCAAAATTAGCAACATTGCAAATAAAGTTAGTATATTTATCTCGCACGGAGTTTTTAAAAAGTGAAATGAAAATATATATTTTTTTAATTTTTATAATAGGCAAGTATAGTTTCTGAGCGACTCTTTTAAAACCTGGAAGGACATAGAGATTTTGAACCCGTACAACGTCTATATATATGGTAATTGTTTAAATTCACTAACTAATTTCTTCAAAAAGACATATTAAAGGATTAAAAAGCCGAAATAACTATACTAATAATAAAATTACTTATTTATAAACTCGACTTAGATAAACTGTTTTACTTACGTGGTTGTTTATTTTGCTTCCGTATCGTTTGGTTGTTTTGTATCAGAAGGCTCCTCATTTGGATCATACATATTTCTTAAGAGGTTTCTGAAAAACATGATAATTTATGCAATTATTATGTTCAGCCTTTTAAAATCATTCAAATCTTTATGGAATGAATAGGAGCGAAAGTCTTTCCGATAATAAGAATGTCATTAAAAATCCTATAAATACATGATGTCATTAAAAATAAAATTTTCATAAATATTTAATAATACTAAACAAAGCCATTGCTAGTAAATTGAGTAAAAATATATATATTTTTAAAGAAGTCCCTCTGCATCTACTATTTTTTTTGGTGAAATAAAAAAAATCTGTACTTATTTTCCCATCCTTCCTTTATTACGCCGGAGTCGGTTAGAGGACGTTATAATTTTATTAAAACATAAACAACTTTATTGGGATATCGAATCGAGATAATAAAATGTATTTTGGTTCATTTGAAGAATTTCTAAAGGTCGTTTAACGACTGCTTTTGTAAAGACGAGTTATAATTATCTTTTTACATATATTTATACAGCATTTTTTGCATTCATATAACTTAAATTCAAGTTTAAAGAAATAGAAGACATTTCGTAGTTCCTTCTAAATTAACATAACTATTTCAGATTTCGAATTTTTGAAAAGGACTTTCCACGTGGAAAAACCACTGTTTAATGTTCAAGATACAGGAATTATAAAAACACTTTTTTGAAAACCCCCGAGCAAAACTATATACTTGGGGTATTTTTACTAGTGATATTTAATAAAATTATTTATTATCATATGTTCATCGTTTCTTTTAATTAGGCGATTATTTGTTTAATTTTCCTTCATTATCAAGGAAGATTGATAGCTCTGACAGGTCCGAGAAGGTTATTATAAAACATTCATAAGAACCATGACAAATAAGTAAGGTTACAAAAAAAAAACAGTTCTTTAATGCTTGTATTTAGTATTATATAGAAACAATACAACCTTATCGTCTTGCTTTAGCCGTTATTTGTATGTTTGTACTCAAAATCTTTGGTGTTGACAATTTGGACATGTAAGATAAATTCGAGGTGTAAAACATTTTGATTTGCTCTTATCAAATTTTAGTTTTTGGCTATACATCATTTGAAAATTGCTTATAATTTTCATTAACTTATAGGCAGGGGAATTAGGTCTGTACAACAAATAAAACGGGGCAAAATTGTATAATTGAAGACAGATAGATACAGAGAGCGAAATGCATTTTACAATTTTTTGTCTATTCGTTTCTTCCTGCAATTATGGAATACTGTTTTATAATACGGTTGTATATAATAAAGCAGTAGATAAATTTGTCTCTCTATCTTGAACTAATAGTTTATAATATAACGAATATTGTAAATAAAAGGTACACACTACTACAACATTTGATTCCTTCAGTTTTCGCCAATTTAGTCATGATAATATCCGACACCAAAGACACAGAACTGAATGATTACAGTTGATTGGGTCAGAAAAGTTCTAATATATATTTGAAAAAGTTATACTTCTTAAAATTGCACTAACGTTCTGAGACGTATTGTGAGGTGTGAATGAAAAATAGTTTCAAATCTGATGACATATGAAAATCGTTGAAACATTTGAATGATAAATTCATATAGTACAATGAGATTACTTTCCGGAAAACAGAACATTTGCTAACTTATATTTACAATGTATTCTATATAATATTATTCAAATACTTTTATTATATAATATTTTTTACCGTTATAGATTTTTTTATAAAAAGATAATAATTAAAGTTACTGCGACATTACGTAACCTAATATACTACAAGATTTGTTAATTGATATAAATAATTGTTAATAAATTTCAAAAATAAACTATAATAGAAACGTCGAATTAATATATCAAATACAACTAGTGGGACAGTAACGTAAAGTATATTTGATGAAGAATATATAAAACATAAAAAAACTGAGTATCCATTAACTTTTTTACTAAAAGCCATTTGTCTCTTTTGGAAATTTAATTTATTTTTTTTTAATTTTGTGTATGATGTTCAGGATAAGTATTGCCTGTATGTCTCACATACTGAAATTGTCTATGAAGTGGGTCATGTCATTGTTATTTTAAAGACATCTTTTGTGCTATAGATAGTCACAAATAATTTTATAAAAATTCTGAAATTAAAAATTCATATAAATCTTTTCCTGTAAAATAAGAAAATAATAACTAATAATTCACTTACTGTCTAATTGTTTTTCTATGTCATATGTTCAAAGAAGTCTAACGCGACTCGCGTCATAGGAAATACTAAATCAATGGAGCGTAACAATAGCGTTTATGTGCATACAGAAGTGTGGCGTGAAAGTCGACCTTTTTAATATACTGTGTATTGTACATTGATATTGTTTGGGAGTGAATGGTGTCATCAATATTGGTACAAATATATTGATAGCTATCATTAGAAAATATTGCTAAGTTGTCGTTGGTGTATAGTTGGTTAAAAGCTTGGTTTGCTTAAGTGACTGAGATTGTTTTATCCAATATTATAAAAAAAGATAATTTAAAATAAACATAGCGGTTAAATCATGCATAGACACCTCAAATGTAGTTAGTAATTAAGTAACTTGTATATTTTTTACTTTTTTTTTCTATAGTGATAAATATGCAAAAGATAATAACTTTTACATTAATAAAAAATTAATTTTCACTTATACTTTTTATTAAAATGAGTGCAGTAACAATTAAATTAGTTATGTTCATGACTTGAGTGTCCGAAGACTACATCGTGAAACTGATGAGCAGCGTCTGTGCTTTTTCTATGTAATTTATTTATAAACCCCAAAGGACCGTCGAAATCATCATCATTTAGTTTGTGCCGGCCGATGATGCTTTTAACGCTATCTATTATTCCTTGTTTGATGGTGTGTAAGTAATTTTTAAAACCAGATATGTGCGACACGTGATGATTATCTAGTACTTGGGTTGTCTGCTCTGTTTTATCTTCAAACTCAGCTTTCACATGAAAAATATTCACGTAGTTCTTCTTTCCTTCTTTTTCGGGGTCCGTAGGAATTGTAACTCTTTCAGTTTCACCATTGTTATTAACATTTTCTGTTTCTGTAACAATGGGGACCGTATTAAGCGGTCTGGGGATTGTGTAATTGGTCAATATAGAACCTACTGTTCTGTTATCTGGTATATCTACAACTATTTCTGTTACTTCATAATTAGAAATAGGTCTCTCTGATGTTAAAGTTGTTTTTAATTCATTGTGTAGAAATGGAATCTCATATCCTTGAATGTGATTGTCTTCTTGGGTTTGATTAATGTTGTTTTTGATTTCTGTGTTTGGAAATGCAGCTACAAAAGAATTAATTAAAATCTGAAAGAAAAAAATAAGTTTTTTACTTGATGTACTTACTGTACGGATACGATAAGGGCACTAAACTGAACTGGTAATACTTTAATATCGTAATATTTATCGTTCTAAATCAGAGATTTTAGTAAACACACAATCACTTCCTTTTATCTTTTTTTTTTCATTACGATTAATGCAAACAATATAGTTTTGTCACAAAATACTCACAAAACTTAGTATATATTTGTACATTATATCACAAGACAGCTTAAACACGATCTAATACCAATTGACACCAAATTCAGTTTTACAGCAAAAAATACGGGTTTTTATCAATACAATTAAATGTTGTCTCTTTAAAGGCTATAGAGGAAGTATTGATAGTTAAATGGTGATCTTGTTTTTATAATCCCGTCAAGGCAAAGAACCACGGGTTCGGAATTAATCATCACGACGAGAAAATTTATATCACAGTGAATGGTTATGATTTTGTAAAAATATATTTATATAAATATTGAATTGTTATAACGTGGCAGCACAGTTGATATTAACAATATGTATTTAACGTATGTTTTGAATAAGTAAGCAATATTCATCAATAAAATAATCTATTTAACATGGAAATTCTTGATACTCATTAACAGTGCCAATAAGGGGACTAAATATTTCAATGATATATAATCTCTAGAAATTAAAACATTCAAAACAACTGATTTACTTACTTATTTATCAAATAATTGAGAATGTAATAAAAGATTTTTTGTTTGTATTATGTTTTTAACTTTCTTATTTTTATCTATTTCACTATATTACTTCCATAGAATTTTATAAATAAGTTTGAAGCCAAAGGCTATGTATTCATACAATCAACATTTAAATGAAAACTTATAAAAATACCTAGTGGGTTTCTCAATAAAAATTACAATTAAGTACTTATGATCTCTTTAAGTAATCGTTTGCGTATATTTTAATATCATTTTATGAGTGATTGCCTCCAATCAATTATAAATTGTGTTGTTTTAAGTACTTTTTATTACTTTTATTAATTTTTACTCTAAATGCTCTTTTGGTTAATAAAACAATAAATCGAAATATCTTATATATTTCGATAGCTGTAGGTTTGCATCGTTCTTGATAAAAGTTATCATTGATAAATGTTGTCACATTACAGCTTCAACTTTGGATTATTGAATGAGAAATGGGATTCGCTTCGTCTGAATTGTGACGACGCAGGCATGTGCTACATTGAATTTTAGATGATGAAATGTGATGGTATACGTAATGACAGTTTGTTTCACACAAATGTTCCCCTATATTTAGTAACTTTCTATAATGTGTCGAAATGTTTTTTTTTTTGTTTCAATCGTATATCTGTTGAATAAGTTTTTTAATGACGTTTATTTGTTTTGTTCTTTTGTTTTTTCTTTAAACAGTTGTGGTTCAATTTTTCTAAGATAATTTTATTGCTGCTAAAAGAGATTTACAATCATTATATATTTATTCTCTTGTCCATTTCAATAATAGTTACATAGGATCATTACAACAGTAGATACATAAAAATATGAAAAATACTTCAAAATATATTAATCAACAATGAGTTATAATCTGAATTTATGTATATTAGTAACAAAAAACGGCATAGTGAGCCTCTGTTTTTTGCTAAGAGGGAATTAAATGGATTTTCCGTTCATTTCTTCCATAAAGAGTTGAGCTGTATCGGATATTTGTAACTGTCGTATGGAGAGAACCTGTAATGAAAATAGATTTAAATGTGAATATCAAAGAGAAATGGAGCACTTATTTGATTTTGATAACAGTTTGGAAAGCTTGACAGTTTTTATTCAGTAAATATAATTACATTTATTTAAGTAAAATTAGTTTCTAAAAACTGACAACGAGGACGACAATTTACGACAAATCTATAGATAATTATATCTATAGATAATTCTTCTTCAGATATTGTTTTATTCTGTGTTCAGTACTTCATTTTCGTGCTTTGGTTGTTATCAAAATAATTGGAATGTCAAATCAGTTTGAAATATTAGCAAGTAAATCTTAACAGACAAAAAATTTTCCGCCCAATAACTTCGCAATGTTTAGTTGAAATTGTTAGTTGGTAGTTACCTATTGTTGGTACACATGTGTTCATATTATTATAAAAATAATTACAGTAGAAAAATCACAACTTTGATAATTATCAAATATTTGTATTTGTACCAGTGTTCAGATGTGGCAACAACCGTCGTCACTTCAGTCTGCAGTTATATTAAAAAGCCATATTTGAAGGCCATTTATGAAAGGAGTAATTTTTATAAGAAATTATCATTGAAGAAGAATAATAGAGTAGAAGTATACTGTCCAATTTGGCAGATAATCTAATTTAGACAGTAGCAGTTTCTATACAGAAAATTTGACTGTTTTGTTCCCCTTTGTCAGTAACAAAAAACGTACGGATATATAAAACTTTATGAGATATCCACATACGTATGTGTATAATTTCGTTGTAAAAAATATATTTTGTCAGTGTTTTAGCATGGGTATATGTTTAATTACAATATTAGATGGTTGTGTATAGACAATAGTAGGCTTTATTCAATACATTATCCGTGGGGTAGGTGAATGGACGAAATTTTTTTTTGATGTAAATTTATAGTATAGAGTTATACCGTGATTTTGTTAAAGATAAATAAATAAGATAGCAAATTAGTTTCAGAAAGCGACGTTCGATGCACCATCAAGTTATAGTTTCTAAGTGAAAGACTTGTATATTTTAGGGTAAGGCACAATCTCAGTGGCATAAAATTTGTGAAAATAGAGTTTTTTAACCTAAATTATTATATTTCGGGAGCAGTTATGTAGCATTGACCAGGAAGAGACATGTGGATCCGCCATGCTTGGATTAAAATCTAATATATCCGTGGTCCTTCAGGCATATATTACTAATAATATACTATAAAGACTAATTTCGATTGACCAGCTATTAAAGTATATTATAATATATGGACAGGGATACCATGAGTAATGCAATGCGGACGTAATGTGAGAGGACATCGTGACTGATTTACTGAGAACTTGATTTAGTTATTTGACCGCTATGAATCAATGAGATTGTTTAAAATTTAAATCATTCGTTTTACGAATAACTACAATATAGCTCACTACATCCTTTAAAAAATATGACGAATCATGCTGTGACAAAACCTTCATGACCATTTTGTTTTCAACTTAAAAAATCAATCCAGCTAGAATAGTGTGTTACAATATAAGCGCAGAGCTGAAGAAAATATAAACACATTTTTATAATGGCGACCATATCTTATTACTTGAACAATAATTGTATTATGAGATACGTATCATTTCGACTTGCAAATAAAATGTTATGTATTAACTATGACCGGGAAACAGATGAAGCCTCTCTTTATCGACACAAAATATAAAATCTTTAGAAGAACAAAAAAGTCTTGAAAAAAAAGTGTCAATTTACAAAATACTTGACTTCTGCGATGTTTTTTGAGGGTTGGTTTGTGTAAATGTTATAAATAAATTGTGGTACTAGAGTAGACTATTTTTTATTCTGTTGCATACTTTTAGGGTCGGGAGCAAAAGCTCTCAGACGTTCGTTTTACGGAGCGCTTAAGAGCAATTTCATAGGCTCTGTATTTTCTGATATGACAGTTAAGGCTTTGGAAAAATAAATATTAACCAATTTAATTGTTATATTCTAATGTTTATTGTTAGTTAAAATATTTCAGCAACAGCAATAATTTTTTGAAATTTCAACAACGATACAGTTTCTTCACGTAAAAACATCTGTAAATTAAAAAAGGCTTTAACGTTAGTATTATTTATATAACACCTTTTTGACATGACATTGTTTACAATTTGATAAATAGAGCAAACAATAAATAATGGTTGAAATCTCAAAGAGGCTATACCTAATTATATAAGAAATCAAAACATAAGTAGTAAAGTTGTTAAGTTTCTATAGAAATATTATTATTCATCTGTATACAGTAGTTCAGCCTGAAGAAAAATCACATAACAATGCACATAGAGTACTTTTGCATTCAGAAATATAAAAGGAACCTTTATTAAGGTAATGTAAGTTATATTTTCGCATTCCGATCAAACAAATCATGATCCTTAATTAAAAATGTTTACATTATTATACAAGCAAATTTGATAAATTTAATAATGTCTAAAGGAACGAAATTCGCTTAATTCTTTGTTAACATTTGCCTACATGAGAGAATTTTGGTACATAAACTAATTAATCATTTTATTATATTTTAAGTAACAAAAAATTGTTAACACTAATTTTATTTCCTTATAAATGTACAAAATCATTTGTAAATAAAAAGAAAAATTGATTTCATTCACACAATTTTAATATATATATTCTTATTTAAGATATCATAAACAGACAATAAAAACTTCAGTTGTTTCAAGAAAATTGATATCTATTTTCTATCATAGTTGAGTGATTGTGTCATTGATAATACCTTTGACCTAATTGTTTTTGACCTGTGATCTTTAAAGCGTTATATTCTTTAACAACATATAACTACACAGTGGAACAAACAGTATATGACGTTATTCTTGTGTTTAAATTGTGTGTTAGGTTATCTTTAAAACATTCATTAATTTTATCTTATTAAGAATATCCTATGACGGACGATTGGCTCGAAATGGCAGCGTGGTGTGTGGGTGTTCCATAATCATTCTGGTGGGCTAGATGTTCTACTTTTCCGGGACGAAATCGAGATGGAATACCAACTAGAAACCCCCGCACACATTAAACGACTAAAAGTATTAACGTTTTCATCTCTCGGGAACCATTTTTTTTTTGACGCAGAGGAAACTCTTTTTACGAGCCGTCTCCCCAGCC
>DVQP01001256.1:0-16321 GCA_018231745.1 Danaus eresimus | reverse complement strand
TTTCGGTAAAACTTGCATTTGTCCGTTTTTACATTTTGATCTTGGGTTAACAATTTAATTAATTGATTAAAAAAATTAACAAGTTAAATGCCAGCTGTTCCTCTAATGGTTTTATTTATCCGTCGTAATTGAGAAGAGGCTAGTGCGTTCTATAATTATTTCATAGCAATTAATGAAAAACACTCATATGTCAATTATTCAATTAAGTCTTGAATTCTACCTTTTTTCAGGTTGTATTTTTATATACAATTTTCTCCACATCCCTTACAAACGCAGCGGCGAAATTACTTGTATTAAACACAAGTCAAATTGACAACTTCGAACAGATACAAAATGATACAAATATCGAACTATTTCATTGGGAAGACTACACTGTTCTCGCTGCTATGCTCATCATATCTTGTGGTATCGGGGTGTTTTACGGATATTTCGGTGAAAAACAAATGACAGGAGACGACTTTCTTCTAGGTGGATCGTCTATGGGAACATTTCCGATGGCACTCAGTTTAGCGGCGAGGTTGGTAACGTCATTGCAAAAATATGCAAAGAATACATATATATTATATATGCTACAACGCTAAATGAATTTAAATTCAGAAACATAATTTAAATAAACAATAGCTGTAGATTAGCATAGAAAGTTACATAAGCACTTAGATATTTTCTGTTAGTGTTAAATTTTCACAGTATTTAAATGTAACTTGCTACGTGTTAATTCTGTTATGTAAAAATATTTAGTTCTTTTCAATATACGTTTTTCATATGAATAATTTCAGCATGTATTTTATTTCAGCTTTATTACAGCCATTGAGTTGTTAGGGAATCCGGCAGAGATGTTTATAGCCGGGGGTCAATTTTGGATGATCTGTGTAGCCTTTGTCCTTACAGTACCCGTAGCAAGTCAATTATATCTACCAGTGTTTATGAGGCTTCGACTGACATCATGTTACGAATATTTGGTAAAGAGAGTTGTCTTTAAGATATATATCTAATAATACACGGAGTAAGAAGATTATATAAAATAACATCTAAAATTATTTCAGGAGGTACGATTTTGCAAGTCAATGCGCGTGTACGCAAGCGTTCTATACATGTTGCAAATGATATTGTACACTGCAGTAGCAGTGTATGCGCCGGCCCTGGCGCTTTCAGACGGTAACTGATACAAAACTTTTGTCAGTATTTATAACAAATAACATTTACTTTAATTACATTGTACTATCAAATGGCAATAACTATTGAATGTTTTTAGAGATGACGTAAATTATTATGGATTTAAATGTTTAGAATCTAATCGCGATAGAAAGTATAACTTAAGTTATCGCAACAAAACCAAAACAGCGTGTACCTACGTAGTGTAAAGATATTTCTATGTTTGTTTTGGAAGTTTTGTTGGCTTGTTAGAAATGTTCTAATATTGTTTTTGGTTAATATTTTAAATATAAACAAAAATAATTTGAACATTAATACTCACTATTTGAAACGATAAATTTGTACAATACTTAAGTTATTTTTTTTACTAATAAGAAACCTGAAATAATTATTGTATTTTAATATAATCTGTAGTACAATACAAGTATTAAAGCAACATAATGTCATAAAATAGTTACATAAAATTCTCCTAAAGGTGTTGTTTATACGAACAACATTTATAAGAACATCTACGACGAAACAAATAAAAATTTATGTATTATGTAACGATAATAGTGTATCACGTAATTAGCGAATAAGCGATGCAATTATATTAAAATAGCCAAGTATTTTAAGATCAAAATTATGTAAGCCGTTTCAACAAAAATAATTTCGTACACACGTAACATTTGACACACTTCGTAAATCCTACTAGAATAATCACTGATAATTGCAAAATATTTCGTTACGATTAATCCAAAACAGTTTGCTAACAGGTCAATAGATTATTTTTCTCTATTAAGTTAATTTACAGACTGATTGAAAGGATTTTGTAATGCCTAATACACACTTTTTAAAATTTTATCACGATTGAACTTCTACGCAATATCCGTCGAAAAACAAACCTTAAAGAAATTCTAATCACGATGAATGCCACACGTAGGGTAATATCGCGTTACCCAATAATCCTTACCGAACAGTCAGGGTCGTAGATTAAAAAATAAAAATGTAAAACAATATGAAATATCATTTACTAATATATTAAAAATATCATTTCTATTCAAAGACCAATAATTATAATTATAATTATGGCGATAATTATTTTCGTAAAAAGCATATATATTTTTTTTATAAATCAAGGATATACAAATTTATTTATAATCTGCTAAAATTTTTATACACAAGGCACACAAAAGAAAGTTTCTTTATGCGTTAGGGCTATAGTGTCATCAAAGCTATTATTGCAACAAGAGATAACAAAAGCGCCATAAAATTAATTCACGATTCACATTGTTATTTTAGAATTTCGTAACTGCTCGTCAGAAACGACGTTTTTTATGACTATTTAATTTTAATATTATAATAATTATTTCTCTGTTTATTGTCATAGTATATATTTATGTTTTGCCATAATAATACACAGGAGTGTTAATTTAAACTTTATGTGGTTGAGGTAACAATTATTCTCCATTTAAGCACTTTACAAGCTGTTAATTACTACCGGTTTGAAGATATTGTCAATAAAACAAATTACAGACTATATTAATATAGAAATCTATTAATAATATTATTCATAACGGATATTTTTTCGAAACCTCATCGATATAGAGCATACAAATTTTATGAACCTTGCATAATCTTATTATAATTCCGAAGACCCATTGTTCCATAAGTGGCGAGTGTTTTATGGCTTATTATGTCACAACCAAATAATGATCCTATCAAATTATTTCTTTGGCATGCATTAGATGCCGTTGCATTATTAAAATATATAGGTATTGCTCCGCAATCTATTCTTACGTAGGTACCTTCACCTCTATGAAATTGCGAGATTCTTCCATAAAATTTATATTATAACCTTAACAAACACAATTTTCTCTCATGCAAATGTACTCTTATTTTTAATTTGAAAATGTTCTTTACAGTGACAGGACTAAATACGTATTTAGCGGTTTCTGTGGTATACATAGTGTGTATATTTTACGCTTCCCAGGTGAGCTAACTACACCTAGTGAGAATTAATGACAAGCTAATAGCATTTAATGAAGCATTGTTTTCACATTAAGTTTAAACATTTCAGGGCGGTATGAAAGCTGTTATAATGACTGATACATTTCAATCAGCCGTACTCATCGGCTCTTTAGCTGCCATTCTAGCTCTCGGCTCGGCACAAACCGGTGGCTTCAATTATATTTGGGACTACGCACAACGCACCGACAGATTGCACTTTTTTGAGTAATGCCTTATATAATTAAATTTTGAAATTTAACTCACATAGTGTCATACATTATCAACGTACATATATTTTTTAAATTAAATCTAACAGCAGTGTTACTTACTATATTTGACCGCATTTTTAATCTTGTGATAATCTATTCAGAGCATAATACGTACACATGATCACGAGGTAACCATCTTAAAAGCAAAAATGCATTCCTCACTGTTACACCACTAACGTTATTGGGCAATGTGAGAGGAAAGATCTTCCGTGATGGACGGTTTGCCCTATCACCTTAACGAACGCTGTAATAATAATGTCCCAGTATACGAAGCAAGCTAGTAACTTTACCCGACAGTAAATGATAGCGAAATTCACACGCTGTTTCGTATTAATGCATAGAACTAATATACTGTTGAAGGTTTCCGCAATGAGAATCCTCGTTATATTGTAAAAGTACTATTGCTCCCATTGGATTTACAACGGATGGTTTACTATTCTAGCATGAATCCCGACCCAACAGTACGGCACTCCTTTTGGTCGGTGGTTGTGGGTGGTACCATGTACTGGGTCAGCATGTTCTGCGCTAACCAAGCGTCGGTGCAGAAATACTTATCAGTAGAGCGCATATCACAAGCTCGTGTTGCGTTATGGGTATCAGCTATTGGCCTAGTATCTGTGTACTCTGTTAATTTCGCTACCGGCGCCCTTCTTGCAGCGCACTACGCGGGATGCGATCCCATCGAAGTAAATATTACATTATTTATTCTTATTTATTGTGTTGACTGCTTGTTATATTCGCGTGAGAACCTTTAAAACATATAAAGCTCCTTATAATTACCACAGTCTGGACAAATAAATGCTTCTGACCGACTTCTTCCGCTATACGTCGTTAAACAGCTGGGTGTTTACCGAGGCGTACCAGGATTCTTTGTGGCGGGCATTTTCGCGGCTAGTCTTGGGTAAATTGTTTGTCCTAATTTTTGGTCCCACTAACTATCACTAAACTTGGCCACTACTAACAACATTATCTCCTGGACTAAGACTGTAGAAACCGTTACGTGCGATATCACGCAAGGAACTGAATTAGAATCATACTAACCAACTCTATTCCAGAAATGACCAGCTTACGTACCGGTTAATTTCAGTTATACTTAAACTTGTGAACCTAAAGTTGACATTTTAAATTTCGAATTGTTAACTGATGTTTGCTTCTACAGTATTATGGACATGTTTAGATCAAATTCTCTTATAGCAACAATGCTGTCACAAAGTTCATTTAATATTAAATCATTTGCAGAACAGTAGCATCAGCACTAAATTCCTTGGCAGCCATTGCGTGTCAAGACTTGGCGTCTGGTTTATTTGGTATCACATTGCCAGAGAATAAGGGCGCAGCAGTGAGTAATATAATTTCTTTAAAAAAAAATACTCAGAAAACTATCTATGATGATGTAAACAACCGATGCTTTTAAATAAATTCACAGCAAAAGCAATTAAGCTACGATGCCATGAATTGTATCTCTTATCTGACGTTTGCTATTTATTATAAACTACGGACTAATAGTAATTTGCGTTGACGAGGCAAGAGATTATTCCCTCAGCGAATGTGGTTTATATGAACTTAAAATTATTTCGTACCTACAAATATATGACCAATCCATGGCCTTTTCAATTGTCCAAAGTTTTTCATTTTTCAATACAAAATATTTATAAAGGAAAATAAAGTTAATGTTTTTGATTTAATAAAAATCACAATACAGAACTTAAATCGTTTTAATTGTGGTAATAGTTTTTTAGTAATCTTAAATTACATAGATACCTAATATTTGTTCGTTATTTTTGGCATAGACAATAGCTATAGATAAATTATCTACATGTGTTTAAATTGTATTTATTAAACGCATGTACCTAATATTGAATTTTTGATATAGATAATGTTATAAAACACAAAAAAATTGACATCTATTTAAATTTTACTTTGTTTTCTGTGTTTTAAATCTTATGTTTTCTTTAAGATTGCAAGATGGGTGTGCCTGGCATGTGGTGCATTGTCTTTCGCGCTTGTGTTCGTGGTGGAGAGATTGGGTCCCGTACTGCAACTGGCCCTCTCGTTTAATGGAATGACTGGAGGCGTCACCTTAGGACTCTTCAGCCTCGGAATGTTGTTCCCGTGGGCAAACGCCAAGGTAATAACTAAAATGTAAATAGTAATGATGGGATTCGTTTGACTATGTTAATGTTCTTTCTATCTAACGAAGACGATTTCTCTGTACTCTAATCATAATTTGTTAGTGGGTTATTATTATAATTAATTAAATGTCGTCAGGGTGCGGTTGCGGGCGGCGTTTGCGGGTTACTGTTGGTGGTAGCGGCGGGTGGTGGCGCGCAGTACGCCTCAGTGCCATTACCAAGGCTACCTGCCTCAACTGACACCTGCCCTGCCACCTTAAATATGACATCTAATTACGACCACACGTAAGAACTTTACTTTTATAAAACATTTAAATGTTAAGATTTTATAAATATTTCTCATGTGATCGTATTTCAGAGAAAATCATGACAAGGCAGTATTTTGGTTATTCAAAGTGTCATATCTCTGGTACTCTGGTCTGGGTTGTGTTGGCACTCTAATTATTGGATTGACGGTTTCCCTGATCACTGGTATGACTGACCCCGCTGATGTTCCCATTGACCTCATATCGCCTCCAGTTGTCAGCTTCCTAAACTCCTTGCCAAATAAGATTAAGGTAAATTAGGAACCACATCTCCCGTCTATTATTTTAAAACTTTATTTGTCTTATTCAATTTATATTACAAATTTTTAACTTTTAAGAGACTGATAGCATAAAAGCGCGTAGACTGCATGCATTATAATACAATTTTTATATAAAATAGAAAGCGTTGCGTGTCCCGACTCGTCTCGGTTCGGAGCGTCGTAGGAGTTCGAGCGTCCGGCCACCGAGTCTGTCCGACGACAAGGACACGAGACGTCGCCGCCGGCTGTCCGAGTTGGCTGGCGGCGTGTTCTACAGCGACGCGCCCACGCTGACCCGCGGACACGATAACCTCGCACTCGGCCTTGACTCAGAAAAACCGCCGCCTCAGGAGCCCAAACGAACGAGTTTCAAATTCGACGCACCCCTAAATCCTAATTCTCCCCAAACATCCTCATGCTGATTTACAAGTCATAAATTATCTGTGTACTAAATTACGTCATCCATAGACATGCTGATTTATAATCTATATCAGTATTTAACATTGAACAAAACATATACCTATATTTTAAGGTTACCTGGAGCTATGAAGCGAATTGCGAAATCGACAATAATGAATTTCAATTGTTTTTATGGTTAGAAATATTTCTTAACAATTCTCTATAGTTAGTTACTATATAGATATCATCATTTCTTTATCAGTTGTATACATTTTTAAAAATAAATATTAATCCTATTTTACATTTCACACATAGTCTTAGTTCAATTCATTATAACTTAAGCTTTAGTTTTAAGAAATCTATTAAAGTTAACTTTATTGAAGAATTTTAGTAACACCAAAGTTATAGTATAAATATATCAATAAAATGTGTAATATTAATCCAAAACAATTGCCCAAGGACATTGCCTTTTTGTAAATAGGATGTAACTAACTTAGGTAATGAATAACTTATTTCAATATATTTATATATAATAATTATAATATATATTCCAGGGTCTATGGACTTAACTATTAACACATTTAATTGTATAATATTATTAAGTTCAAAGGAAATTAATAAAAGATATAGAAAAAAACTGTTATTGTATACATATATTTTAATGCCAAATTATACATCAACTTTAAAACGGCAGATAATTCATAGGATTAAGTTATTGTTATACCTATAAATTCTATTCGATTTTGGACGTACATTAAAGAAAAACATTATTCACATTAAATAGTAAATGCCATATATTTATGTTATACATGAATGTAATAGATAAGAACAAAAACTATATTTATACAGAAATATAACATGGATAAACGAAATAAAATATAGATATTGGCAACTAAATTATAATCTGTGCTAAATGTCAATTTTTGAACCTAAATGATATAAATTATTTACGACAGTAAATCTTGCTGCTGTTGGACCTGCTGTTGGTGTATTTCTTGCATCGTCGATACTGGTAAAGTAGCGCTAACTGTTATCGATGGCATTCCTGGGAGAGATACTGGCGTCACTACGGGCAGTCCACCCAAAGACGGAGCCTGTATTGGTGCAAAGCTACTCATGTCAAAAGTTGGAACTAAGTTTGGAGCCTGTTGCATCGTTTGAATCGGAACGGTTGCCTGAGCCTGGGAGTAATTTTGCATTATAGGTATATATGGCTGGGGTTGGTTCATTGGGATGCCGGGCAGATTCGGAAGTGGAGCTGGTGGTTGCATATTTGACACTGAAGGAATGCTACCTAAATTGGTTAAAGTTGTTTCAGCCAAATCTGAAAATGGGACAAATTAAGTTTAAAAGACTATAAAAAAATTCTGCATTTGTATTTAAAAATTCTAAAATAGCATTAGATTAACTTATTTTCCTTTTTGGTTTGTTGCGGAATATTTAAAAGAACTTTACTTTACTTATTAAATACATATATATTTAGGAACAATTGTACTATTTAAAATGTGACTTTACTTGAATCATACTTCAAAATACAATTTTATAATATTAAACTTTATTTTATAACATCAAATCATATATTTGAATAGAAAAAAGTTAAAGTACTAGTGTGAATATGATATTTTTTCTATTATTATATTAACAAGATAAATAATAGTAATCTAAACTACTCACTGCTGGAATAGGCTGCCATATTGGAGACCATTGACTGGGGTTGTGACATTGGTGGTTGGCTTTCTTGTGGCATAGCAGTTGCTTCTAAGGCTTTTGGGGTACTACTGACCGGGATTCCTGGGTTATATGCTCCAGGATTTACCATTGGTACACCTGACAGGAACTGTGGCTGTGATACCTGGGACTGTGCAACAAGTGGTGCTGTCTCATCATTGACACTTAAGCTTTGTACTCCCGACACCATAGCCTGCTGCATATTTTGTTCTGACACCTGTAATTTATTATAAATATGTATTAGGTAAATGAAGCATTTTATGTAATTAAAATTAATAAGACTTGTAATGATGAAATATAGGACAAAATATAACACATTTAAAAAATTGTTCAATCACATGTTCCATAATTAAAAAATATATTTTAGATAGAATACCAATATTTGTATTATGGAAATAAAAAATAGAAATCAATTAAATCAAAATATTTTCTTATCTTATAAAATTATACATTTTTTACTTAATTTTTCTAGTTAAGAAATATTTTAGTATTAGTTAGAGGTAGACAGTGCAAACAATTCTAATGTTCTAGTATGGCCTCACATTTTTTGTGGGTAAATTATTGTGTTGTTGTAATTATTTTAATCACTTTCTTAATTCTTAAATATAAGCCAAGCCAAAAATTATTATATATATAATTATACTCTACAGATTCTACCAATAGCAGCAATCTATATGATAGGATTTTTGTTTGTTTCTTATACCCAAAATAATAACATATGTTATGAACTCATTATTTTATACAAAACCTTATCTAAGTTCTACATCAAGTGCTCTAACTAGGAATTAATTCACATAATCTTAAGGGCCTTTAATAAGAATTGTCGAATTACTATTACATTATTGAGTAAACAAAAAATTATGGCACATATGATTTTATTAATGGATCTTATTATATTTATTAAAAAAAAAAGGGGCCAATTGGAGAAACTTATATCTTCCAACTTTCCATTCAAATATTCACAATTAATTCAAATTATCTGCATGTTGCCACTTTCGTATGCACACTTGTTTACAACACAATTTGGTCTTGTGAATCATCATCATTTATTTTTCTGTTTCATTTATCAGCTATATATATAATGTACTTAAGAAAAACTATTCAGACCATTATTTAAATGTAGTCATAAATTATTATTACATTATTCTACAAAAACTTAGTTATGCTAAGAAAATCTACTTACCACTGGTGTTGAAACATTATATTGTATTTGGTTCTGAGCAATGTTCGCATTTCTAATAGGAATCCTATGAAGGTAGCCATAGCCAATACCACAGCCAAGACTGCCTTCACCTCCCCAGGCATGATTAGGAGTTATCACAACTTCACTACATGTATCATCATTAATATTGTAAACATAGAGCTTCAATGGTCTTCCTTCATGTGCTTCAATTAATGTAAACAGATCTTCACTTTCATGCATTATAGAATCAGCTCCTATTATATAATCTGAGAAGGGTCTTAACCCAGCTAGTTCTGCTGGTGATGAAGGATGAACTTCCTGAAATTAATCATATAAATTAATAAAAGAAAATTTTGCAAATCCATTTATTAACAAGAAATAAATACCAACCAACACATGCCACACATTTTCATTTGCACCTTCAAAGGAGCAAAAACGAATGCTAACGCCCAGTAAACCTTGTCCACCCCAGTTCGCACTGGGTGTTATCATCACTTCTCTTACCGATTGGGTTTTTGTGCTGTAAATGAGCATCTTTATTGTCTTATCAATATTCTGTTTTAAAAGCGTTTTAAGAGTGTCATTATCTTGATCCAATCTAGTATTTTCTATAGCTACTATAAAATCAAAAAATGGTTCGAGATTAACTTTTTGCCCCGGGGAGCCGTCCTGAACCTGGAAAACATTGACGTGTTACTTTTGTATTTAACAATAATAGCAGAGGTGCCTTTAAGCGTGAATAACACTTGCCCTTAAGATATGATAACCCTCTGAACCCCCTCCTGGAACTTCAGAACTTTGTGAAGAACCCATTGATGTAAGTAAATACAAGATAACTTATAAAAACGCCAAGATATTTTGAAAATTTACTAAAACTATGACAACTAAAGGTTTGACGTTGACGTTTTATTATTAAATCTACGTGGCAGTTCATCAAAGGTTGCAATATAAGAATTTTTTTCTTTAATAATAATGACAAGGTAGTCTTTCTTTATACCTATAATTTCCAAATAAAACAAAAATATTTCAGTTAAATTTCATGTAGGTGTAGAGTATCATAAAACCTTAAATTCCATTGAAAACTCAAACAAAAAAGGGTTTCAGCCAATTCAAGTTTTATTATATTTATAATCTTTAATATCTAGGAATTATAATAAAAAATCGAAGAAAGCATATAAAGCAGTCATATTAAGATAAATATATACACTGTTAAAAACATTTCCATATTTATTGTTGACAACCTTGCAAGTCACTTGTCATTTTGTTAATATAAATTTTATAATTTGGTGCTGATCAATAAAATTCAATATGAAATACTAATCTTATTTTTCCAAATGACTAGGTTTCTACGTTCAATGTATTTACTTGACCCAAATTAATTTTAAATATATTTTATCGTCATAAAAATAAGATTGAAATAAATAAAAACAATTGTTTTTGAGGGCACAGTTCAAAAGTTTAATATTTTTTACAATTAACAAGTACAGCAACATAAATCGTTGGTATGTAATAAATCAAATATTGAAGATATTTATATTTTTATGGGCCAAAATTAAATTATTAATAATTGTGACAAGAATTCACAAATCCTTGAGATAACTTGATAAGTCTCACATTAATTTTACAGCTACTTTGTAATTTATAAGTCTAAAAGAATTTGAAAATGGCGGAATGGAAGCACTTAATAACAGAATGGTTCAATGAATATGCTGCTCTAAGAGAAAATGAGATCAAAAGCTTTGCTGCCGAACATGAGCATAACCATGAAATTGCAACAGCAATTTTCAATTTACTCTACAGTGAAGACGAAAGTGAGAACCAAGTAAAAGGTCAAAGAAATGAAGCAGATCAACAGGTAAAGATTACAAAGTAGTATAATAAGTACATAATCCTTTTAGATTTACTGATTAACTTTGCTTTATTTAAAATATAATTTTAAAGAATAGTAACAGTATACATTCTTTTCAGATGCTTGAAAATGTTTGCATACAACTATTCAGTTTCTACAGATCCAAAGAGGTTGAATTGCAAAGATTCACATTACAGTTTGTTCCTACTTTAATTTACACATACCTAAGCAATGTTGCCCAAGGCAATACTAAAGCATGCCGGTGTATAGAAACATTACTCATTGGTATGTTATTGTTCATATATACTTTATAGTTCAACAAAATATTTGAGTTTTTAATTATTTTTTTAAATGAAAGAAATTAATATATTTTTTAAGAACAGCTCATTTAATGTTTGATGTCATGTCATTTAATCTTTGTATCAAATTGATAGTTATATAATATGTATTATATATGTCTGTGGTGTTTGTGTTTATTCCTGTATTAACAAGACAAATTTGACTAAAATTTGGGGTTACATAAATATTAGCAATTATGTCTGAAGAAATTAAAAAGCTATTAGATTTCAAAGAACAAGAAAAGATTACTTTCAGTATGCATAAATTTATTAATAATTTATGTTATATATTTTTAATATAAAAATATATTCTATTGTAGGTCTTTATAACTTTGAAGTGGTTGATGAAAATGGTAAACCAAAAGTTGTGTCATTCAGGTTGCCTTCATTGGCGCAGGCCTCTATATATCATGAGGTAAAAAGTGATAAAAATACTTTATTCTTAATTAAATTAAATAAAACTGTTAATCTACACCTTAGTCTTACTTATCATGTTTTAGCCATTATCACTTGGGTCGCAGTTCCTAACAGAAAGTGCTCTCCGACGATGGGAGGAGTGTAATACTAAACTTGTAAGATGGGGACCACATGCTCAAGTGGAGACAATAAATGCACAAAACCGCCTTAAAGTCATGGCTGCTCTATTATTTATTTATAATGGTCAACTGAGCTTACTGCCAAAACTCTCTTTACGCCATTTCTGTATTGCTGCATCTCGGTAATATGATTTGTTATATGTTGTAGAATATATTTCTTTATGAAAAATTAATAATATTTAACAAAATGAAATATAAGAAAATGCTTTTTATTTTTAGAATAGTAACACAAGGTTTTAATAAGAAGCCTGGCACCAAATCTATTCAAAGGATACCTGTGTCCTCAAATTTCTTGTTGGAGATGATTGAGGGCGCATATTATGCCATGTTCAATGAATTTTACACGTTTGCTCTTCAAGCCGTTAAGGACATAGATCAGCGGGCCCAGTATGAACTGCTGCCAGATGTGATGTTGGTCACTAGTGCTGTAATTAATTCACTAATGAATAACCCAACGGGTAAGTTTTAAATCAAATTATGTTTGTTAAGTTTCTGAATATTCTAGTTTATATTGAAAAGACAAATTACTATGTTGTTGTTGTTAAGTAAAATATAAGGAATTATATATTTTTTCTAGGTCAACCCTGCGATGGACCCATGGGTATAAGTGTTGCGCTATCCCCAGCCACAACAACAGTTACTATGTCCAAATCTATGATAACAAATGCTTCATTCAGAACGAAAAAATTACCAGGTGAGAGAAATTATTCTAAATGGTATATTCTACTGAGTGTGACGTCACGAATTATTTTTTCACAGTTTTTTATTTCGTAAATTCATGAAATCGATTCAGTTCAATAGTTGGAAAACTTACATAAAATAACAATATCAATCAATTAGGCTAAAGTTCTGCTTACTCTTAAATTCTAAAATATAATGTTCGGCCTATTTTTTGATAATTTTATACAATTAGCTTTAATTTTTCTTGTGTTTTAAAATTTCTCCTAAGTAATCCTTCTTAATTCGTAATGTAAATAACATGTATAAGGTAATTTTACACTAATAAGATATTATATGTATATCTTACAGATTTAATATAAGGTTTTCTACATAACTTTTATATAATAAATGAAAAAACAAAGACAACTTTAAAACATGAAAAATTTATTTATAAAAAACATCATCTATAACATTTTACTTGCAGATTAAAAACACCATAAATTTTTATGACGATAAATATAAAAAAAAAGTTTAACTAACCCCTGCAATATATCCACTTGTATCCCTCCATTTTTTGTTTATTTTTTAAAGGTATGCTCTAATCAATTTATATAATACTTATATACAGTCATTATAAAATTATCTAATTATATTGTCTTTTAGGGTAAGACTACTTCATAGTTTGATGTGAAAAAAAACATGTACCAAATATCCAGTTCCATAATAAAATATTCTAAATGAAGTTTAAGAGTATTTTCTTTTACAGATGACATTCCAATCCAGGCCGGTCAAGCCGTTTCGACGGATTCAGCCGAAATGCTCACGTCCATAACAGAAGAAGGTGAAGATGCTCCCATACAACGCGGCGCTGTGAGGAGCTCCAAACCACGACACGGCGGGCTGCTCAGCAAGAAGAAAGACACCAAAGACAAGGCGAATGATAAGAAAACGCCGACTCAGAAGGGGATCTGGAACAGCCTGAGTGGTGGTGGGGACATGGTCGACGCGAACGCAGACGGCTTCGAAGCCAACGGAAGCGTTAAGGACGAAATTTCGATGACGTCAGTCCAGAACAGTTCCGAAAATTCGGACTCTCGATCCCAGGTGACCACGGATTCTTTGGACATGGAGACGCCGCGGTTTGCCGCGATGCAAGTTAGCTCTGTGTGAAGTGTGACGTCACCATACGTACCTACTAGCTTTTAGCATATTACGGTGTTTGGTTGCAAGTTTAGCGTTGAGCTAATTAACATTACAGTAGCTTGTACATGTGTTGGTTTGACTTGTGATAGATGTAAAGATAGTTAATGGATTCCTATCCGTTGTATGGATGATATGATTCTAAATTAATATATTCTTAAAAACTTTTCTGTAATATTTTTTTATGCTAAATCCTCTATGCTTTTATCACAATACTGTAACGATGATTTTTAGAATGATTTATTTTGTTTGTTGACTTTGTAATTTTAATGTAAAATTTATAGATCAATCTTATTATATATTGATTTAACAATTATATGCGAATTTGTTGAATTAATGTTATCATATGAAAGCGTTATTATTTTTTCGTTTTACTACCGTAAGTACTGTTTTTAAACGTACGCCGCATCGTCTTTAGTCAACATTCGTGACAACATACAATCACAATATCTGTTATCACGAGCGTCTTTATCAATATCAGTGTTTTCTTAAGGAGGTAAGGTTGAGTATAAAGTTACTAGTTGCGTGGCCGCAATCAGTCATACCGCCTTTTATAGCTAAAGTAATTTCCCGCTTCATCAGTTTATCAACAGCATTACTAACGAGAACATTATTTGAATATAGAATAGAACGTACATTCGTTAAAATGAAATTGATGGTATTTTTTATTTTGGCGGTAGTTTTATGCGCATCTTCATGCTATGGCTCCGATTTAATTGTTGGTACCAGTTTCAATGCTAGGTTGGCATGGACACACAAGGCCAATTTTAACGCCGTGCCCTTTATTAAAAGGGTCAAAGAGGTTTTCTACTCTGATCCAGGACAGCAAATGATCAAGGTAAATTTTTAAGATTTTATTGAATGTAAAAAGTTATTTAATGAAAAATATGAGGGTTGCTTCATATTTTTAAAATTATTTATGGAGATTTAATAACATAACCGTTCTTTATACCATGTTCAATGAGAATTCTTTATATATTTAAAAAAATTAATTTCATACAATTCGGTTTGAATGAAAAGAAGTAATTATATATTTTAGTTTACGGCACTTTACTTTGACTTTGATTAAAAATTTCCTTCCAGCGTCTTATTTTCTGAACATTTAATTATAAAGACTAACGTAACTTTTTTTAAACTTCCCAGGGTATAATAGCCAGAGATCTGGATCATACGAAGGCATCAGCTACTATAACTGCTGGCGGTGTGGGCTCCACCTTCACGAACATCAGGCTAAAGAGCGAACGCGGCAGCGGACTTAATTACCAAATAGAAATTTATGTTTGATTCACCTCTAATTCGATATCAATCCCTACATGAAATAACACAGATCAATTCCTACTAATGTTATATTATGTTTCTATTTAAACGTTTTAAAAAGTAACATTTAACAAATATTATTTTCAAAATACACGTCCAAGAAAACAAATTGACTACATTTATTTTTTATTACACCTATACCTTTTATCATTTGTCTTAACATACTTTGCCGTATTTTTCTTAATATACTTTGCAATATATTGAATTTCGATGACCAATTTTATAAAATGAAGTTAAATTAAGACGGGTATTCCCTTAGAGGTGGAAATTAATGATGATAGTTTAATATAAAACTACTAAAACTTAAAAATTGCATAGTTTATATCGATAGTTGTTCCAAATATACAAGTAATGATTAAATTAGTAATTTAGGTAGAAATTTATTGATATATCGATTGTCGTATAGCGTTAGTTGTGTACAATAAACTTAGTTTTACACTTCGCAAACAGTAAACAGTAGTCACATACATTATGTGTATATAAGTATTCTATCTCACTGTCACCTATTGTCAAAACAAAATGCCGAAGACAAAGCAGGACAATCGGTATTGACATACCCGCTGTTTTGTTGTAGCAAGAGAAATAAATGGATTGTGATTTTACTACATAGTTATTAATTTCTTAATCTTTGCGGGTCTTGCAACAATTTTCATTAATCAACAAATGCTTAATTTTCATTTAGCAAAACAGACTTTGGTTAATTGTAGTAGAATACAAATTCAAACTTGTTACGATCTTTTAGATAGTTAGTGGAGAATAATTTATACTTTTTTTTGTTTAATTTGTTAGGATCACAGTAAGTGATGGCATAAAAAAACAATTATTCAAACAATAATAACATTTATTCTCGCGGAAGAAATCTCATAGATGGTGTAGGTATCAGGTTGAAGGGGCACGCCCCAAGTGATATCCTCTACGTCCCCGTCGTGTGCCCTGGACCCCTT
>DVQP01001255.1:0-16321 GCA_018231745.1 Danaus eresimus | reverse complement strand
ATTACATAAGCTTTGCAATCCAACGCGCGTCACCAGCTCGAGCAAATCCTCACTGAGCGTCGTGGACTCTCCTCCTACAGCGGTGGCTGGTCGAACATGTTCCTGTTTGCTTTTGACAGACGATACTTTTACCGGTTTCACTAAAATATAAGCTGAATGAAAGTATAAATATAATGTAATGATGTCTGTTTCAGCGCCGACTTTCTCTCTGCTTTCTTTACTTATAAAAGCTCAAAGTTCTATGAACAGTAGAACCCTTTTCCTAGCAAAGCCTTGAAAGTGGTTATTGTAAGTTAGAACCGACGGCCCGGGCTCGGTTCCCGGTTGACAGATTAGCGTTTCACTTTTATAAAACATCTAAATGTGTGATGATTTTTTCAAAGGAAACTCAGATTCAACCGAAACCAGTGACGTTGTAGAGGAATGAAACCGAACACTGACAAGAGGTGACGTGCACGTGCCGCCGGCCGCTGGCGACGCGGACGTCTTGTTCCCTCGGGGGCGGAAGGTTCTCCAAGCCGGCGTAGTCTAGGAAACCTTTGCTGTCTCCTCTGTCTTCGAGCATGCGTCTTCAAGGATTTTGTTTTAAAAATCGTAAACGGGATTCAGATCTTCAGAAGTGTCCGCGGCTACCGTCCCAGGACAGACTTCACGACATCCCGCCGGAGTGGCGTCTTAGTGTTGCTATTGTCGAGTTTAAACGAGTTTCGAGGGCCGCGTCCGCGCCTGACGCTGACGCCAGCATCACAGAACACACCAATGTTGTGAGAGCCGCTACATACAGTTGAGGAATGACGCGGGCAGCCGTGCTAGCGGATGTTATTTAGAATTTAAATTATTTTGTTAATCAGTAGAGACTTGCCTTTAGTATAAATTGTTCGTGTTCTGTAGTAAGCTCACATTGACTAGTTTCATTTTAGTGTTTTCTAACAGAATCACTTTCGAACTGAAGTGTTCAGTCCGAGCAAACTTTAGTCAGGGAGGACAGAACATCGGCCGCCGCTACAGCCGCTGGCCGCCGGACTGGCGCGGCCCGTCTTACGTCTCCTGAAGGACAGGTCTCAACACGCGACTTCTTCAAATATAGCTGATCACAGCTCGGAAGGAATGGCGCGCCTTCCGCCCTCCGCGGCCCACACCGCTGTTAACATCGGTCCCGCGCACTCGGAGGCTCCTGTGGATGGCCGAAGGCTGTCTGGCGCACGAGCGCCGTACCGTGCCTCTCGCACACAGTAAGGGACGGGCCGTCGCCCGCCGTGTGTGTGAGGCACAGCGGGTCCGCCCTCGTTTGTATGTAAAACAGACCATCGACTACTTTGTTCGCGACCCGCGGTCTTGGTAATAAAAATAAAACTAATCTTCCTTTCCAAGATTCCCTCAGTACCGGAGTCGTCCCGTCCGTGTGTGTTAGTGTCTCGTGTGGGGTCACTGACCTGTCCCTGTCCCGAGGCCGGTCTCTGTCCCGTCGCCCGCCCGGCCGCTCCGGTCGCTCGTCGCGCCTGTCTCGTCGGTCCCGGTCCCTGTCCCGGTCTCTGTCCCGTCGCTCCTTGTCCCGCTCGCGGCGCTCGTCCGGAGTCTCCTCCGCCTCGAAAGACTCCGGATTGAATCCAGGAGGAGGCTCCGCGGAGTTGAAAGTCGGCGGAGGCTTCGACAACAGGACCTGGAGCTAAGAAACATCATGCACAAACATTAGGAGGGGAACGAGGACTCCAAGACAGGGAGAGGGGGCGGGCGGCACCTGGTCCATAGACAACGGCGGGGGCACGGCGGGAGGCGGCAGGCTGAGGGCGGGCGCCGGCGCGGGGGCGGGAGGGGCCGCGGGGGCCGGGGGTTCCTCCGTCTGGTCGTCATTGTCTAGCTCCATGGCGTCGTCCGCCGCCTCGGCCCGCGGACCGACCTGAGGCACCTGCCAACATACCCACAGACGGTCGAGGGGATCGTATCGAGCGAGCGGTCGAATGTCGTCATACTCACGAGTGCGTGCGGCGGGGCGTGTGGCGGGGCGTGCGGGTGTGCGTGCGTGTGGACCTGCGCGTGGGAGTGCGCCGCGTGGGCGTGGGCTGGGTGAAGAGGCAGCACTAGCCCGCCGACGTTGACGTGTCCCACCCCGACACCCATCAGACCGCCCAGGAAGCCACCAACCAAGCCTGCGAAGGAGCGGGTCATGAGACGGGTCTGTGGCGAGAACGTAACCATGTGACGGGAGGAGACCGACCGGGCTGCGGCATGGTGTGGGGAGGCAGGGCGGGCGGGAAGGCGAGCAGCGGGTCGCGCTGCAGACCCGGCCCCGAGGAGCCCGGCGACTCGTTCAGCAGCTGGTGCGGAGCCAGAGAGCCCAGGCCGGGGTAGCCGGCGGCCGGGGGCGGAGCGCCCAGGCTGCGGAACACAAGAGATCGTCAGTACGAGCAGCGCAAAGTGACGGCGCCACAGGTAACCGATACTCACCCGGGTGGCGGCAGGCGCGGCAAGCCCGCCGGCAGCGACAGGGGAGCGGGCAGCGCGCCCATCAACGGCACGGCGTCCCCGACCGACTTGGGCAGAATCTGTGGACACGCTGATCATAAAGCCGGGGTTTTCCATTGCATTCTGGTATCTCTAGGTTGCGACTCATACCCGGGGCGGGAGCCAAGGCGGCAGCGTGTCCTCGTCGACGGCGCCTCCGTCCTCGAGCGCGTCCAGCGAGAGCGCCCCCAGCAGCCAGCGCGCGTGGAGGGCGCTCCAGGGCAGGTAGGCGACCCCGAGCTCCGCTTCCCAATAGTCTTTCCACTCGCGACCCTTGACGCCCTTGCCGGCCGCCCAGGCGACGTCTATCTCTTTTGAGTGCAGTTTGTGTCGGTGCAGCTTGGCGAGCGCGCGCGCGGCGTCCCGGCGCCGCTCCATGACGACGAAGGCGCAGCCCCGAGGCGCCACCACGTCCACGGCCGCCACGCCGCCCACGGCACCGAACAGATCCCACAGCTCTTCGGGCGTGGCCTGCTTAGATAGCCGGCCCACCCACAGTGTAGTGCTGCATACTGTAACAGAGCCGTCGGTCAGCCGGCGCGCCGCCCGCCCGCCCCTCACCCCGCCCTCCGCCACTTACCACTGAGGTTCTCCTTCTTGATGGGCGGCAGGCCCCTCTTCTCCCTCTCCCGCTGGCGCTCCTTCTCGGCCTCCCTCTCCTTGTGCGTCTTGTCGCGGTCCCGCTCGCGGTCCTTGTCCCGCCTCCTCCGCGGCGAGCGCGTCCTCCTCCTCCGACGCGGACTCCTGGACCGGGAGCGGTGTCGTCGCCTCGGCGAGGGCGAGCGGGAGTCGTTGGCGTCGGGTATCTCTATGACCTGGGGCCCGGTCTCCACGAACTCAATGTCGGACTCGTTGGCGAGGTCCTCCTTGGGCTCGGCGGGCTTCTGTTGTTCTGTCTGAGAGTTCTGAAATATGAAAAACGGATACTTGATATTTTATAAACAAAAATGTAAACAATCACTAACAAGTTTCTTTGTTCCATACAATGATAAGGAACACTGATGATTTCTTTAACAACGTCATCTGTTCTACAAATGTTACATGATTTTTATCAAAGAAAAGTAGATGTCTAGTAGCATCATGATTTAATATGTGAAGCTCGGTTACTCTGTAAGGCTTAGGTGAATGAAAACTTAAGTAGTAACTGATTTATAATCAATATCAATCAATTGTATTTTCTATTAAATGTTAAGTGACAATGTTGTGTGGTCAGTTTGAGATAAATGTTGCTAGTCATACAACATGAGCCGAGTTGTTTTCCTATAGAAACACTTCATAAAGGAACAACAAAATAAATACTTCAGAATAACTCACTAAGAATGGTGCATTTGAATTTTGGTTTTGCTGAAGTTGCATGTCTGACATCATCGGCATCAGATTCTGAAATTAAAAAAGTTTTTTCTTTAATGTATATCTGAAACACACCAAGGATTCCACAGTACTGTTAAGGAACTCACAGGGATCTGCATGCCTGTCATGAGCTGCATCTGAGCCTGCAGACTCTGTAACTGCCTCATAATTTCTGGATTTGTTAATATACTGTGGAAATAAAAATAAATGTGTCATGAAAATTATGTGTTAATATAATCTGCTCCGAGGAGAGACTGGTCACATGTGTTGGTGTAATTCTCTTCCATGTGGATTTGATTCAAGTCCCCACTTGTCAGACGAGATTCATTGAATGATAATTATTAACATGATTGCAGTGCAGTTACAGGTACCTGCCAAGAGCATCTGTAGGGTTGTGTGTTGTGTGTGTGGTGTGGCTCGTGTGTGGCGGATGTGGCGGATGTGGTGGCTGCGGGGGAGGTTCTTGTTCATCTTCACTTTCATACTCAAAATCGTTGAGAAGCTTTCGGTTGAATTTTGCTTGTGGACCTGGTGAGGAGTCATCTTGAAACTGAAATTTGAAATAGTATTTGATTTTATAGATTTTTTTATAGTTATGTAGACAAGACACTCACTACTGGTGTCCTGGAAATGAGCATGAAAGATTTTTTTTATATTCCTCTACATAAATTTTATTACATTAAAGAACTTGAAAATTGTTAATCATTAGACATCTAACAGATCCGTCAGTAGAGAGTTGATCACACAGTCATTGACATTAGCCATGAAGTAAGTTATAGTCCTTACTGCATCTCCCATGGGTGAGGATGTCTGAGGTGAGTCCTGCCGAGCCGGGGAGATCTTGCTATCCGATGTGTTATGACTCATGTTTATGCCGCTTCCTGAAAATTCAAAAGAAAACATAATTATTTATTGTACTTCCAATATATTTAATGTCTTAACTACATTATAATAAGTGTACACCTGACTTGTCATACTGTGTTATGATTCAGTCGTTTCATTTTATTACTTCATTTGATAAAACACAGTCACAGACTAGTCTAAGGTGTACATTATATAAATTCTGGTTTTCTGTTATGCTGATAAATCAATATGAAATTTAAAATAAACATTAAATCTACAAATCCTTTATGTACATATAAAATAAAACATCTGTTAACATATGTAAGGTAATAATAGTCAATGTATTGCAAGTCATTGATTTTTGCTAATCCCTTAACTTCCTACATCAAAGGGACTTGTAGTGTATAGAGTATTCATAATTATTAAGATTAATACTTTGAACTAATTCAAGTGCCTGTCATAACACTATTTACCATTGGTTGTGTTATTTTGGTTCTGTATTTCCAAATGCAATGGATGACTGGGGTCGGCCAGATCTAGCAGTGGTTGGATCACTTCAGGTCCAAACACATTATTCTTCTGCCACAGATTAAGAACTCTGATTATGTTGCGCTGAAATTATAGATGTCACCATTAAAATATATTGCTTTTGGATCTTAACAGATCAGTGTATCTGTATGTCTAATAAGATTAGCATTCATATTGAATAAAATAAGATCCACTAGACTTCATGTAATATAACCTATAAAGTGTACTCTCTATACTCTCGATAGGGTGACAGCTACCTTATCCTCATCAGGACACCTGAACAGGTTAGCAAATGTCTGTTGCATGTTCTTGGCGAACCTTGGCGCGAACACGTCCTTGTCCTGGCCGAACTGGTGCCGCGACTGTCTCACTATTGAATCGATCACGTACAGACCAGGAACTTTGTATTCAGGTTTACACTTCTGTATGAACTTTTCCACACTGTGAACGACGTGCTTGTAGAATTTAATGGCTTTGATAGCACCTCTAGTGATAGCACTCATTTTTGCCTTGGAAATCGGAGGCCGATTCTCGTACAACCCGGATAACTGAAATAAAGATTGATATAGTGGATGCCACGGTTGACTTAAAAATTTCGAAATTAAATTGAAATACCTCCGAGTTGAACGCTTTGACCTCCGCCATATCCATTTTGTATTTATTCTATCATAAATAAAATATTTTAATCAACTACACTATTTAAATTATTAATTTGCGTCAAGAAAATCATTTTTGTGAACAGATCAACATGTTCACAATTACAAAATGGCGTGCATACAACAGGGTTGCTATTGTTATAATATGAAATATTCAAATTTCAAACATGTTACTTCAAACTAAAATTTTTTAATTATATATTTAGAAAAGCTGGTTCCAATAATTTTAAAGATTTAATTTAAATTCTGGTGCTTTTGTTTTATCTGTGATGACTAAATAATAACTACTTTGCAAAAGTTTTAGTTCTTTAATTCTCTCTAAGCAAGTCGTGACATGCTATATTAAATTTAAAAACTAATCAGAAAATCAAAGTAAATGTGAGCGCTAGATCTTTAATACGAATGTAGGGCAATTTTTGTATTTAAGTACTTTAGATTTTACCTTCTAACAGTTCTTTGGAAAACAAATTAACATTACTTATTTCGCCAAAGAACTTGAAAAGTAGAAACTTTCTAACATATAAATAACATATTTATTTCCGTTACACAAGAATATTTACATGTTATTTAGTGAACAGGTGTTACCTAACGTTCCGGATAATTAAATAAAATAATGCAAAAACAAGAGAACATTTTGAAAGAAAATATCCTCCTGGGAATGTGGTTTATCGGGTGTTAAAGAAAAGTGTAATAGATGATTTATCTTAACAGTTCTACTGTTGAAATAGAAACTTGGAGTATGAGGCAAAAATAAGACGTATATTGTGGTTTAGTAAGAAGGTAAAAGTAATAATAGGTAGTAAAAGTAAGAACGATACTCTCATGTATGAGAATAATATTAAGAGCACCATACTCTGAAGATAACTTTCATGAAGAGGATCAAATGACGTTATTTTATAACTTTTACAAAATGGAAAGTATTGATATAGTACATGCTGCAATCTCTGTAAAACACAAATTTTTCAGTTATTTAAACTTTTTTCAAGGAAAGTGTAGATACATTTCCAATTTCTTAAACCTGCACTGAAGCTTCTAATTTATTTTTAAGCATAACGATTTTTATAGTACTATTAACACCTCACTGAATTGATCTATTCGTCATTGTTTAATTAATTGCCTTTAAGAATCTAAGCCTTCAAACCTAATGTCTACAAGTAATCTCTGTTTATATAATCATTACATATGAATAATGAAAGACAATGAATTTTAAAAAGGAGCAGCTTATTGATTTTTTAAAGGGGGTTTTCTTAGAGGACACAACACTTACGAAATTTCTTTAGTTTATTTAACAACTTACACACGATAACTCCAAAATTAACCTAAGATCAGACTAAAGAGAAATAAAAATGTAAGATCAAAAAAGTAGTAAATTATATAATTAAGCAAATGAAAAATGATTATTTATTAATTATGTATGTTCAAAAATTCAGTGGCCTTATCTTGATTCATAATTTATGGAATAACATTTAAATAAATAACATTTTTGTAAGTATTAATTGAAAAAAAAAACTAATATCATTTCGATGTTTAGGTCACTTTGCATATGGAATATTTTAATAGATAGTAAATATAGAACTGTTTTTTATAATACAAGAGTTTTGAAAATATCACACGTTTTTACCAATTGCCATGCCATGTCTTTTGTATATAGTGTCTTTAATTATTTTTATTTATCATGCCGGAGTCATGATATCATAGACAATTGAATTAATAGGTATGTGGGCACCTATAGAACTAGAAATACCTTTTATATACATAACATTTTTGACGTCCCAAGAGTGAGAAATGTAGGAAATGTCAGATGTCAAGTTGGGGTAGCATTTAAGAAATTATCAATGTTAATAACATTATGTTATTTTTAGTTTAAACGGCGTGTGCCCCATTGTTGTGACTTGTGGATACAAAATACAATACTGACAGAGAAAACCGAATAATGACCGACGAATATGCTGCCGTAAAAAGAGGAAAGTTAATTCTTAAAGGCGACAAACCTAGGTAATTTTATGAGTATTTCTTTTTATAGTTAAGTGATTATGCACTCTTTGTAATTTTTAAAAATTAATAATTGAGATAAGGAAGTCAAAGACTTAAACTTTATTTGCAGAATATTCTGTATTATTAAAAGACGTTATATTAAATTTGATACGATATGGACAGGTAACTCTGATGACAAGGTTTTTCACCTTTCTTTACAAGTAGAAAGTTTTATTGTCAATTAGAGATGATATTTTTATGTCAGTGTAATGACCACGTAACTTATATGTTCAATTTTATATTTAGAGCAAAGAAGCGTAAACATAAAAAGAAAGATAAAACAGAAGAAAGTACAGTAGATGAAGATTGCATTAAACATGGTGGATGGTGGAAGGCAGAGAGAATCGAAGACATATCTGGATCAATAGCTATTGAGTTCGGTAACAATTGTTATGTTTCTGCTTTGGACAATGGTCTATTTACAATTGGGGCTCCACATGATGAGGGAAGTGGACCAGCCCCTGAAGAAATCTTTACAGCATTTCCAGCTGGAGAGAACAAGTTTGCTTTGAAATCAGGTTATGGGAAGTACTTAGGTGTGACCAAAGAAGGAACTGTGATTGGAAGATCAGATGCAGTTGGAACTATGGAACAATGGGAACCTGTGTTTGAAGACGGTAAACAATTTCATAAATACAAGTAAATAAGTCAGAAAACCTGGTATTATAAGTAAAAATGGGAATTTCATATCCATATTCCTACTGAGACCACTACAGAGGTCATAAGTAAAGGACAGTTCAGTTTTTAATATTTACTATATATTTATATTGTTTTAAACTTTCAATTGTCCAAACACAGGCAAAACGGCCATACTGAGTTCAGTAAACAAGTTCATGTCAGTGAATGATTCTGATTCGGTGGTGGCGGTGAGTACTAGTGCTGGTCACAGTGAGACTTGCTGCATCAGGAGCTCCCGGGAGCGTCACCAGCCACAAGCTGCTCAAGGCCATGAAGGAGATCTCACTCAGCTTGAAGTAGACTATGTGTGAGTGCTAACTAGACAGAACAACACATGTATTTGGTGTGGACTCCCAACTGTTTCATCTATCGTACTCAATATAAACAGTCCTGACAGTCATACATGTTATGAAGTAGCCTAACTTTCAATACCTTTAATATTTTGAGGTCCTTAGATTATAAAACTGCATGTTACATTACCACTCTCCACAGACTCTAAAACTATGATTCACAAGAACTCAAAACCTCTGTTATGATATTTATTATTCTCTTTGCTGTTTTGATAACAGGTGCTTCTATATGCATATTTCATTATTTGTTTTTCTTAGGAGGAAGTTTCAAAAATTCCAAGACAAAAAGTTGAGAATAAACGAAGGTGGTGCTTCAGAATTAAAGAGAGCCAAGGTGGAAGGCAACCTGCATGAGACTTTACTTGATAGAAGAAGTAAGATGAAGGCAGACAGATACTGTAAATGAAATAAATATTAAACAGTTTACTAACATCAATCTCTTTTAATGACTGCATTCCCTCCGGCCATGTTTTATATTATATTTACATGAACATTCTAGTTTCTAACAGTCCTACAATTAACTAAGTGCATCTTAGATGGAAGGAGATTGATGTGGAATCAAAATGCAATAAATTTTATATCATTTATTTTTCTTGCAATGACATTCGTTACAAGGGCCTAAAACATTTGAGATTAATTTCGTTTACAATCGCTTTCTTACAGAAACATACCATATTCGTTACAATCATAGAGAATTTGAAAATACTAGCTACATGTCTTATAAAAACCATATCTACACCTAAACCTAGTTAGACTAGACGCCCTAGTCTGGGGGAGTCGTGCCGCAGCCGAGGCTCGAGGACCTGAGGCAGCCGACAGCTGACACGAGGCCGACATGAAACGTTAAGTCTCCGAGAAAAGCGACACTTAACGTAGAAAGCTTTCAGTCGAGTTCAGGTTTCGATACTACAGTAAAATGTAATACATACATACGTATATATAAATATATATAACGGCGTACAATGGATGTCGTCTCCCCTCGCGTCCTCGCAGACTCAAAGGTCACTGATTACTGTACTGCGATACATAATGCTTCTTATCCTAACATTGTGTCACTGACCTAGAACTGAGTCTAGTCATCAGCTCCGACCGTTCGCACCGTCAGTACTAACATGCTATACAATATGATACAATACACAGTAATAAAGTATTTGATGTTGATAAATCCAACTACTCACCAAATGAAACATTTCAAACCGTGTTCAACATACTACATGCCAGCAAGTGGCCTTTAATAACGATTTATTTTGATTTTTCAATGAGCATTTAATTTATGTTTTTATAAATTTACTCCGTGTATTTATATAAATAACTAAAAATTTATAGAATAGAACAAGTGAATGTGTTCGCTGAAGAAATCTATAATTATAATGAAATTAATATTTAATTTAGTTTTTACATGTAATTCTATTATTCATGGCCATCACCGGTCCGAGGTGATCACTCTATGTTAAAATAAGTTCCACATATCAAACTGTGACCATAACCCGATCACATGGGCTTGTTCCAAAGCTGTTACTTCATCACTAACATGACCATTAACATTTGATGAGCGCTTTACATATTTCTAGTACAAACAGCTGTGACTGGTTGGTTACATATAACATATGGGCTCTTACAATACTTGTGACAAGTCCTTATGAAACATTCAGTAGAACATCATTACAATACATTTGTTCCTCGTAGTTAATATTTCGTATCAAACAAGTCTGCTTCGGTGGGTGTTCATATTTAATAAATTATTTGATAAAGAATCGATGACAACTCGGGAGTATTTGACATGTTATAAGATTATAAATTTTACAAATACAATAGAAGGGCGGAACGCGAGGCGACTCGGCGCCCGACCCGGAGCTCGGCAGGAGTCAACTAAAAGATAGCGGCGTCACACAGAAACATAAACAGAAATGTCCTCACTCATAGTAATACATGACGCACTCCCCGGCCGCGACCTGGGCTGTACGAGGAGCGCCGACTCGGGCCTGTGCGGGGCCCGGAGGGCTGGCGGGGGGCCTGCGGGGGCCGGGCGGGCCCGATATCTTCAACAAACAGTACGTTTTGTTAAGAACTATACTTTAATATATACTGCAGTCTCGATGGACCTTAAAAACATTTCGTTAGAAAACCCTCAGTGAGGACATAGATTTTCAGAAACAAGAGAAACTAAATAATTAAATCCATATAGTGTTGAAGTCGCCTCACCGCGGCCGGTCCTCAGCTGGTCCGGGGTCGCTGCTCCCTCTCCGTCCTCAGCCACTCTACGAACTCGTCCAGCATCACGGGCCCTGCGGGTCAGTTTGTCATCAGTTCGACTTGCCTCGCGAGCCGCTCCCTCTCTCTAGGCTGGTCGCTACTCACACGCGCCGTCCGCGTCGTAGGCGACAAGCTGGGCGTCCACGGTCCTGCTGAATTCCAGGATGTTGCACCACTGGTCGCGGTTGACGACGCGGTACCGCCGGCCTCGGGCTAGGAACTCCCCCAGCGCGGGGCGGAGCGCCCAGCGCGGAAGCAGGACCCCCAGCAGGGCGCGCGCCGTGGCCGTGTCCAGGGAGCGTTGGTCCTTGTCCTGCACAGTACGCGTGAGTCAGACGGCGTCCGGCCCGAGTGGTCACCGCTCCTCGAGTTACTCACCCGCGCGAAGTCGTACGAGTATCGATATATCGCCTTGAATATGTGCGGGTCGTTTAGGAGCCCGCGCAGGTATTCTAGCTTGTTCTGCAGCTTCTGCACGTTGTCACATTGCAGCTCCGTGAGACCTAGAAACATTAACCATAGGATTGCAGTGTCATGGAAGTCTGGAGAGCACTAATAAAAAAAAATAAAAACGTTAAAGAAAATTTCTTCATAATAAAACTGGTTTAAAAGACTTTAAAAGCTAAGAAACTGCTTTATTATTAAATGCCTGCTGTGACTGCTGCAACCAACGACTCCAATAATAATATATTTAAGCTTAAGGTAGTCATATAAATTTTAATAGTCATTTGCCATACATGTGAGCGTGTGTTTCTTAAGCGGGTGGAGTTCATTATCTTTGAGATTTAAAACAGACTACTTGCCTTTGATCCACTCTTCCTGCGTGAAGTAGCCCATTTGTTTGGCACCCATTTTATATGCAATAACTAACATCACCACATTTTCTGGATCCACTCCAAGGTCTTGGCAGAATTTTTCCATACCTTCTGGACCTGCATCACCAACAATAACAGTGTAGGAGGATGTACAGTATGAGATTAGTTGATTAGATGTGAATGTCTCACCTAACACTTCAGGTTCACTGAGTGTGGTGTATTCTTTGAACCAGGCCAAGCATTTCTTAGCGCTGAAGGTGGTATCATCAGCTCGAGCATGTCGACGACTGTTCCGGCTGCGTTTGTGCGTGTGGTCGTCCAGAGAGGTGGCACCAGGCAGCAACTCTGCTGCTCCACTACGAGTGCGCTTGCTGCAGCGCGGCATGCCTCTACCACCCTAACAGATTACCTTTTAAGCACTTCACATCTTCTTTGATTATAACTTGTAGTAAACTAGAACTTTACTTGTCTCTATTGTTTCGTATATGTTGCAGGTAACACATATTACTGTTAACTGTTTTACATCTTACTTTTCTGAAATATCAACTAAACACAAATATTATGTTTGAAACATTCATGTCTTTCATGACTACTTAGTTGTTTACAAGCCAATTCAAAAAGTTTTAGAGTTTCTATGAGCTTCACAAATCAAGTCAAAAATTGAACCATAACAGCTGATAGGTTTTAGAAATAAAGTTACCTTGAAGTTTGTGTTATTGTGTAGGTTATTTAATCCATGTTGTTTTACTCCGGTGCAAACACCCACGCGAGCAAAGTCGCGGGCGAAAGGTTAGCAATAATTTCAAGTTTTGTAAATTGTGTGGAATGTTACGGATGTGTGTCGATGTTAAGTAATCATACTCACTATAGGTGGTAGGTTCGATATGAAACTAGAGAACTTGAAAGTATTATCGTCTCCTATTTTGCGAATTTGTGAAGACAGCTTGACGAAAAAATGTCTACTTGACAGGTCGATAATAACCTGAAATAAAAAATCAATGTGGGGAAAAGGGAAGAGTGTGTACGAAAATGACGATCACATTACAAGGGCATCACACAAGTACCTTAATGTTAAAATAAAAATAACACGAAAAACAAAGCGGTGGTTTGATATCACAGAACTGCAGCGTTTAACAAAGATTTTGGACGAATTAAGTAATAGTCACTTAAGAAACTGGTAATAAGGAAGAAAGCATGTGTATTCATCGGACTAACAACGAATCGGTGATTCTAATCATAACAAAATTATAACAAATTTTTTAAAATCAAAGTGCAAACACAGCGGCAGAGAAGAGAAAAACTCAAAACGAAACTTTATCACAGGTAATAAAAAGGAACTGTTACAGCGTTTCGTTTACTCCAGAGGAAGCTTTGATATGTAGCTGTAATGGAAGTTAATATTAATATAAATAATAATATTAATATCTAATTTTGATCTGCTAAAATTTCGTGAAATAAATATTTTTTGGGTTTAATTGTAGAAGAATGCATATACTTTGAGAACTTTTTATTAAAATTATTTTTAGACCAATTCCTTCAAAAAAAGGATATGCTTATATGTTCTTAAAACTTTTTAAACGGATGTTTGTTATACTTTAAATAATTTATTTGATAAAAACTAGTTTGATTAATAAGATTAATTTACTTCAAAAAGTCTCATATATAAACTATATATTTTCATCATTACAATAAATGTCCGTTTACCACGTATCAGTAAATTAATATCATCCACTAAGAAAGGTAAAAAAAATATAATTTGGAAAATAATTTGTGAAAAGCTTTTTAATGATACTTACATCGACTAAGTCCGCTTTAAAATTTTCATCCGTTTATGACGAGATACATTACAGGCGGATGTACAATAAGGGTCAAGTAAAAGACGCTCATTGTAGCGCTCAGCTGAGGTAAAAGTTTTTGAATCAAGTCTCGTTTTTTAGCATTTGCCCTTAGTGGCTATTTGTGGCCCTTATGGCTCAGCCTCAGCTTCGACAGTGTCACCGGAAGCTGTCAAAGCGAAGGACTAACGGCCTTTCATGTCATGACATATCAAATAAAAGACTGGCGCTTCACCGGGTAGTGTTATATTGTTGTAAGTCTTCCACGGGTTTGTAATATTAATCATGTTTCGAATTTAAACACGCCCTGTTCTTAGCACTCTCATACACCGACTTAAATCTACATTTATAATTCGATGTCATTGATGTTCGACTATCTTTCCCATTTTCGTCGTTTCGTCTTTTCAGCTAAATACCGGTGAATCGAAAAACAATTTCACTTACCTCTTGATTTTATTAATTAAAGCTTTGAAGTTTTTCTTTCTTACTGTTCAACAACTTTTTTGAATAGAGCGTAATACAGAATAATTTAACCTTTTAATTATGTATATAATAATTAATACTAGTATATAATAATTAATAAGAGTACCGGAAGGTAAAAGGTGACATATATTTCTGCTAATATTTAAAAAAGTAAAATTAAATTGACTGTTGTTATTTTTTTTATACAAGCATACCTGAAAGTTTGTGTGTAAAGAAAGTCTCTTTTTAAGACTTTAAAGAATTGATTACCAATTTTTTATATAGTCGTTAAGTTTTTCTAAAAAGCTTACTTGTAAATAAATTTTGTGAAGGTTATAATGATGCAAATGATGAGGAAGTGAATAAAGATTGCTCTACGAGAAATAATTTAATGATTTAACAGACCGATACTACCGAATTGTTTCATTAAGAATGTTGATTGTTTCGACGCGGTGGGTCATTTAATTTCAAATTCGAGTATTGGAAAACCAAAAAGCTACGTACAGAACATATGTTTAGAAAATGTATATTATGGCACCTGACTGCGCTCGGTATCCTTAATTTACTTCATGATAAAACACTTAGATTGGATACGAATTGATATCTCGAAGTTATGATAGAGTCTCGGGAGAGCTAGATTTTAAACTTAAATTATTTGATAATAATTGTATTAGCACAGTTCCTAAAGCAAAGGCACCAGTGAATACCGTCATAGAGATAGAAAAATTAAAGACAGTCAACGGTATTCACTACGATGCTCGGTGTGGCTAAGGCAGGATAGGACATCCGTAGAGGGGTTTCCAGTTTGTTGCTTATTAAAACTCCTTTTGAAAACGAAAATTGGTTCTAATTTAACCCCGAGACATGAATTGATGATTTAACCTACACGCACCCGCCCTGTTACCAATATCAATATCAATATACAAACAATCAACGCAGATTTTGGAAGCGGATTCAATACAGACTGAGGACGTAAGATGTTTATCACTAATATTGTTGGCTTCGACACTTTCTTTTTCACTAATTGCGTCGTAACTGATCGATGATGTTGACGGACAACCCATACGCCTTAGAGCCCAAGCGACCTGCCAGTGCTCCAACAGTTTGGCATCAAATACTATCAAGACTGACGGAAAACGACTGTGCCTTTGCATGTGTCTGTGCATTTTATGAGATATTTTAAGGGTATCGTAACGACTACAACACCTCGAAACACAGTAACCACATTTCCCGGGCATCCAGAGTGGTACGCTACGAAATTAAGAAATCGTTTGCGGTAGACGACAAATAACATGACCAACTGACAGATATTTCATCTCATCTGCCCGTGATTATGGTTGCTGCAAATAAATACAAACGCCGGGAGCGTATAATTTTAAAATAGTATCCGAATATTTTATAATAATAAAGCCTAATTACTTCCGAAACTAATAATTTACAAAAGTTTACACAGGAATTATGTTGAAAGTAAATATATTTTTCTACTAAATAATGTCTCTTATTTCAGTTTCCCTTACGGCAACGGCCTCCTCCAGTTCTTTCCACTCCTGTCTTCCTATCCTCCTATCTTCTGCTACTCTGATCTAAAAGGATCCTAGGGTAAATTTTATTTCATCTTCCCATCTTCTTTACTTTGCGACCTCTACTCCTAACTCCATCTCTTGAGTACCCAACTGTTACCTGTTTGCCCCATTTTTCTATTTTGCAGCGAAGCATACGTCCAGTCCATTTCTATTTAAGTTGATCAATTCGTAAGAGTATGTTCGTTAAACAAAACTAATATATTTCGGATTTTTTATTACTTGAAACTACATTCTACCGAAGTTTCGGTTACTTTACAGCAACCGTGATCACGGGCAGACAAGATGTAAGTGTCTCTCAGTTTGTCTTGTTATTTATCATCTACCGCCATTAATTTCTTTATTTTCTGGTGTACCGCTGTGGATGCCGGCAGAATGCACTTACAGTGTCTCGAGGTCCTGCGGTGTGGTTACGGACATGGGATTTTATATTTT
>DVQP01001254.1:0-16326 GCA_018231745.1 Danaus eresimus | reverse complement strand
GTGTGTTTATGCTTTCTTGTATATATATATATATATATATATATAACAATAAGGTAATATTTTTACAAAATTAAACCCGTCAACTCGATTAAAACTCATCGAGGTCGTTATCTGATGTCTTACGACCATTTTTAATTACGCTATAAAAAAAGTATATTAAATTAAATATATATAATATAGCTTATTAATTTATTATACTCCCTGGTACGTGGACGTCTTTTCTTTTTGTTGTATCATTTATGTCTCACCTGAAACAATGAAATATTACATATTTAATGCAGCTAAACAGCTTATATTATTTTTTCAAATCAATGTTCCGTATTCGAAATTCAAATTCATATACAAGTCTATTATTACCTCAATGTAAAATACTTTATGCTAGCTTACAGTCGGAGTCAGCGTATTTGCCTAATTGATCAAATATATGTAGTTCAATCTGCGGTCACTGTATGGTTATGGACCGTCTGTCTCTAACGTTAGAGTTGATTATCGTTTGTCAAGTGTTGGCGTTGGAGTCGTTACGTTGTCATCGTCCTAATTTTGCAGTGTCCTCGTTTTTGAGGTCAGCCTCTATCGGAGCAACGAACTCGTGCCCTTATCGCGGTGAGGGGGAGAGGGTAAGGCGATACAATTGCTAAGCGTTTCTTAGCTAGTTAGCACTCAGTTTACAGTTACTATGATAGACAGCCCTTCGAAAAATGTTTTATAATGATGAAGTAACTAAAAATGTACGTCAAATTTATTGTCAAATGTAACAATACATTTATATATAGAAAATATTAATTTTATAAACCTAATCTTGTTAGAAGAAGTCGTAGAGAAATGAATTAAAGCGTGTTATGGATGAACGTTGAAAAGAAAATGTTTGATACTATAAACGACAATAGAACAGTATCTGTTGATAACTATGAAGCTTATGGCAGTTAGTATATGATCGTAAACGCACGACTCGTACAGACTCGTAGGTAGGAGCTAGGGTCGACGAACGCGAACCGGGGCAGCCTTGCTCTGTCCTCCGCGCCCTATTTCTGTCGCCACAGAGCGTTCCCTCTGCCCCCCCCCACACCCCGCAGCCTCGACGCACCCCCTCCAACACCATCACCACCAAAGAACGCAACCCTCCACTTTAGAAATTACCCCCTGACACTTGAAAATATGAAGCTTAAATATTTTATGTCATTAGTTAAAACAATTTGCTTTAGGTTTTGATAGTTCGTTACATTAAAAATTGTAAGTATTTCATGTTTTCCATTAAATAATTTCAATATAATCTCATTATTAAAGTTTCATGTAAAACTTTCAAAACTATCAATGCTACAAGAACATTCTGTTTTGTAAGTGACATTTTATTTGTTCCAAGGCAACAATAGAAGGTGTTACTGCAGTGAGACGAGTGTTTGCTGGGTTTAAGATGTTTGCAATGCTGGTGGTGATTCTTATATTCGAGATGAGGCTCTGAGGTTATTGAAATCGGACGCTATCTGCTTTGTATCTTCGGAGGAAGGTCAACAAACAACACACAGTCAACACCTTGAAGGTGCCAACGTAGGCGTCAATATTCACAGTCTGTCCGCGTTCGAACATTTTGATAGATTGTTATAAAATATTATATAAAATTAAAGAAACCAATCGGATATAACATAAACGTTGTATTGAGAGTGTGTATGACTAACAACAAGTATTTATATGATTGTGTCACAGTGATCCTTCTTATAATCGGATGTCATGAATGCATGACATGACTACACATAACGTAGCGTGCACACGTACATACGTAACGTATATAGTAACGTGACGTGCCTGTGTGAGTGTGACGTATACTGACTGGTATGACGACGGTTGCGTCAACTTTTACTCGCACTTTCTCGCTATGCGGTTGCGCAACCGACGCGCTAACAATACTGGTTCAGTGGACTCATCGCACTGGCGTTTCCCTTTTATACGTTCGTTTCAGACGTATCGATACAAATATTATAAGCGTAATGCAATGTGAAGCTGCCATATGAAAAAAACAATAACTTTGACTTGACTTGAAACAACTGTGACTCTACAGCGGAGACAAAGAACCTTCTCGCATTTAAGTGAATAATCGTCTTAACAAACAGGTCAATCGGACGTTACGAGATGAGTTCGGTTAAATATTTAGTACGTACTACGAGATCTAGAGATTACAAATTCTAGTAATAGTAACATTTCAATGAAAGCTAGTGGTAGCTAACGGGACGGCGAGGGGGCAGGCGGCCGCAGGTGGAGGGGGGCGCGGGGGGGAACACGAGGTACGTGCCCCAGTTTCGCTCGGGTGCATGAACTCAAATGAGGTAAGGCCACCGACCGAGGCGACCATTATTCAGAATTAAACCTTATCTTGAACGCGTTAGATAACATTATAGCGTCCGCCGGCGACGGCCAGTATATCGTCACACTGCATATTGATATCACACGGAGGAGTTGGGCGTGTGACGCCTGAATCCAGCTGCTATGCGACCTTCAAGATTATCGGCCTCCGGAGACTTAACCGCTGTTGATTCAGGACTGCACCACACAGACTCCTTAAACCCTCATGCATTCGGATTCCAAACAAAACAAACAATCTTTAAAACTATTATTTGATATTTACAGCAACTTTATGTTCTCACATCTTCGTAGCGTTCACTTAAAATATTGTTTACAAATAGCTCCTCAGTTTAACAATAACAACTAAAGTGACACACTTCATGAATAATTCTACTCTATCTGTATATGGGTCATCGTTGGATCAGCGAGGATGAGGTGGCCTTCCGCGGACTGGTGAAATTATGAAATTCTCACCGATCAAAACAAAGAAATGTTACCCGTCTCAGTTACGATCACATACTACAATACTGATAGAAAGTTAAGATAATCCTCTGCATACACCATGATTACATTTTAGACTCACATGATTTATTTAATTTAACTGATATTTAACGTTTTTAAACCAGTCTATTGAGTAAAATTTTAAAAAATACACATTATAACTAATTCATAAAATATTGCATCAAATAATAGAAACGTCATTGAAAAATCTCCGAGTTATTTTTATAGGTGTTATAAATATACATAGATGTATAATTGCAAGTGCTGTAAAGTGTAAACAAACTGTAAATGTTACGATAAACCTCATCAAGTACGATCAGTTCGATTGTTAGCGGCTACCTCATTATGTTATCATCTCGGACCGATACAGGCTGTTATCCGCGGATTTGCGTGGACGAACACGCACTGTTTGAGACAAAGATGAATCTGTATGCGAACGAATTGCCTCCATATGGATGATAAAAAATAACTTCAGTGGGTTCTAGTGTAATTATAAGATATATATTAGCTAATATTTTGACAGTGAGTTGCATAGGTAGTGCATCGCGTTTGTCAGGACTGTGTCACAGGAGGTTAGGCCCCCTCCTCCCGCCCCCCGGCCCCACCTCAGCAGTCCCCCCGCTCGCCCTCGCCGGAGCAACAAACTCTGCAAGGTTGCATCGCGACTCTGCTATCGTTAGCTACAGTTACGATATCGCCCGCCCTTCTCCGACATACCGTTTTATTTTATTACTTTACTATCATATAGATATTCTACTGAAGGTCTCTTAGATTATCTTACAGTTAACTAAAAAAAAAATTGTAGTAACCACACCTTCTATGGTCTCAATTAAATTGGTGAATTTCATTGAAATATAAAAAAAGGAACAACAAAAAAGAACACGTTTATTACATATAAATTCATCAAAAATAAAAAATTAAATCAATTCTATTTGAAAAAAAATCGTGCCAGCACAGATTTTTGTTTTACATTTAAAATAAAATCCAAATATCTATGTATAATATATGATTAGTTACAAAATATTTTTTTCAGACTTATTGTGTAAGAGGAAAATTAGAAAATTTAAAATAAATTCCACTACTAGCGCCATCTGTGGGCGAGTAGTTACAATTCAGGTTACTTCATTGTTTATTAATGCTACATCATTAAAACAATAGTGATAACAAAAAGTACAATGGTTAGAAAACGTAATCCACGTCGAAGAAATATGTTATTTAAACAGAATTAATGCAGTAATACCTTCAAAAAGAGATAACTACGACATTTTTTCAATATATAATAAGTAATGACTCAAAAGATTTAAAAATGATTTTAGTTGTATTCAAACTCAATCATAAATAATAAATATAGATGACGTAAGTGATAGCAAATATGTAATAAACAAACTGAGTCAAGACCGTCATTTTTCTGTAAAGGGAGCGACGGCCGCTTACAGAGTGTTCGTGCGTCATCAGAACTTAAATTGAGGTGATTATCGAGCAAATCGGACAACAATTAAAGGGCTATATAATTCATATTAAAATTAAGTTATACAATGTCATTCAATACCTGAAAAGCGAGAGAGATTTAATACCATAGTGTATTATTAAAGAATAATAAAACTAATCAGAATTTCACATACTTATCAAAGAATAATGTATTCTAATAACTTTTTATTATCCGAAATGTCGAATAAATAGATGTACACTTTAAAAATTAATTAATTTGCGACACTAGCTCCATCTAGTAAGAATAAGATAAAACACCAGCCACAAGGTTTATTTCACGCGCCATCTAGCGGAATTTTCCGAGACTAAAAGGCTTCGCTGGTAGATTGGGAGAAATTCACGAAGTCGCCACTAGATTTCGCTTTAAAGTATAAATAAAAAACATTTAAAATGTAATGTTTACTATAATCGTGTAAAAAAAAAACTTTATTTTTCTTAACTTTGTAGTAAAAATAAATAATTATACACAATAAATTACAACAAACATCAAAGATGAAATTAACAACACCAATACTATAACGTCAATAAATTTGTATTTTCATTTCCAACTGAAATAAAAGTTATTCTTTTTGATTAAAACTCGTATCGTATACAATTTAATATATGGATAATTATTATCCAACTTTTTCGCATTTTGATTATTTTTTATATTTGAAACATTAAAACAACCGAAATAAAAGCATCAATATTTATATCTCGAAAATAGTACATTACTAATGCCTCCCCAGTGATGCTGTCAAAGTGAATAAAGCTAACAGCAACGGACAAAACGAAAAAAATACACGAATAAAACAAATGTCCGTTTAGGTACGATTTGAAGGGCAGGTAAATGTCCTAATGCACTTGAATCCGCTCTGATGAGTAACAACGTTATACGTCATAGAGTGTTATAATGAAAATCAAAAATAATTATGTATTAGGTATGTGCTGTAACCTCCAGCCGACTTTCTGACTATCGTCCGGAACAAATACACGACTGACCTACAAACAGTCGCGTACACAGAAAGACTCGTCTTCCGTCCCTGTCTAACATTAACGTAATCCGCAGGTGTGGAAGAGTCGGCGAGTATTGTTGCGATGACGCTCTCAATGTCAAGTTCACCTATTATTATTAGTTCTCAATGCCACCAAACAAACATATAACAACGCAGAACTCGCAAATAAAACATTGTTTCCAATTTACTCTTTATTTTTTTATATATTTGTGTTCTAAGATCTGGTTAACATTTCGTTTCTTTCATTACTGTGTGTAATGGTTATGTTATGGCGTACCTCAGCAAGCAAGCTATTGTTTGTGTTGCCATTTATATTATCAGTAGGTAATTTTGACAATGACCTTCTCCGTGAGCAATTTAAGTACCTGTTCAGTGATAAGATATGCGGCTAGATACGAGATTACACGTAATAAAGAATGCCCTGAATGTCTCTTTCAGCGTTTGCCCTCTTAAAGGGTTAGTAAATAATATATCTATGTACGTTACAATTATTTATATATTATAAAAAGATATATTTCTTATAAGTATGACAAATGAAGGTTTTATGCTTATGCATGTAAGTTAAATATTGTTTTTATAATTTAAAATAGAAGATTCTGTTTTTCCGATATCCTAAAATAGACCTCACAATAGTAATATTGGCCTGCCATCTAGTTTGTAAAATTATCATTCAGTTTATATAAATAAACAAATTATCGTATATTATACGTTTTTATACCAATATTTCATAAAAATAATTATATTAGGATCTATGTATGATTCTTAAAAATAATCGACTTGGTTAAGCCAGTTTACCTCATATATTAATTATCCCGTAATACTGACTTTTTAATTTGATATATAACGTAAAACGTACGTACGTACGTACTACACGTATGAAAATATTTTTTTTATTAATATTTATCTGTGCACGAGAATTACTTGATAGAAATATTTATTATGCTTTGGTTTTCATTACATACATAAAATTTCTATACCTCCGACCAAATACGGGCAAGTAGTTCTTTTTGTATAATTTAAGTTTTTTTTTTGTTTTTAATTTGCATTATAATTATTTTGATATCATATCAAGTAATTGTTAAGCATGAAGAATTTTTATGGTTTTTGTTTTTTTTTTAATCACATTATATATCTCGTCGTATAACACTATCATCGGGATTTTTTTAACATTTTATCTACATAAATCAATCACCAACATCATTCAGCCACTGTGAAAGAATATGTAACAATAATGTGAGATAATTTGAACAAAAATAATAAACACAAACATTATTTCATTATATAAATTTGATTAAATTAAGAAAAACCGACGAGAATCGATAATTTTATGGCAGCTAGAGTTTAAACAAACCAGACATAGTTTTACATATAACACAGTAAAGCTACGTAAAATCGACTCATAGGGGCAGTAGAGGCAGTGTCAAAGTGCAGCGAGGGTGGGAGGGTACGGGAGGACGTGTATGGAGGGCCAGGGATGGCAAGGGAGGGCGAGGTAGGAGGAGGGAGCCGGTACGCACTTCCTAGTGCAGTATTGATCGCGGCCGTGACTCACGCCGCCCTTGCCCGACATTCAACTCCCTGTACCACGATGCCCCCGCGTTCTCACCACACATTGCACTATTTGCACATATACTATTTGCACTTTTGCACATTGCACTAATTTTAAAATGCTTATTAATAACAACATTGGATACTAGGTGAGATTTACGCTAACAAAGGGTTGCCGTAAAAGAGATTGCTTTGAAGGGAAATTATAAACATCTCAAAGTTTATTACTAACGTATAACAATGTAGGTATTAATCAATATTTTTATTTTCTTATTAGTAATCATTAGTTGCTTTCGTTTCATGTGAACCGTCTGAATAATTTCGTTGTTTTGTATATTTTTTCTTTGATGTAAAATATTTTTCTCACGACGCACCTATCATATGTAATCGTGGAAAAGCAAGTCGAGCGTTGAGGTCAAGGATCCGTCAATACCCGCCAACACAGCACACGCTGATAAAATAACTAAAGTGTAATCTCGATGGCATTCAATATTTAACAAGGAATTTTATCGCTAAAACTATAGTTAAAAACAGGTGCATATTACATATCTGGTTGGGATTCATTCTATTAAACAGTATAAAGAATTGGATTCGATAAAGCTAATACAGAAGTTTCCTTGTTTGTTTTATTGCTACATTGGGAAATCTTGGGAATCCGCATTTTACCCCCGTGACCGGAGCACCCTGCTTACAGCAATATTGTTATTACGTTAGGGAAGAAATCCAAGAGGGTGCCGAGATCTTGGGTAAGGACGAGTTGTAACGAAATTTTCTTTTCATATCTAAATAGAATGAAATTCTCAGACTAAACCGAACACGGTACGTTCTTTTCCTGTAGTAGACATATTGGGTAAGATTAAAAACTGGCTTCAAGATTACACAAAAACTATTTTAAGTTTACATTTTTAATTTTTAAGTGATGTCAATAAATAACATTAAAATTCAATTTACTTATAAATTGTGAATAAACGCTTTAAGGAGGAGCATAATGGTGGCAATCATTAATAGCATCATTACATGACGTTATCCACAAGAGCCGCTGCACAGCGACTCGGGTACACTTTCCCGTTGCGCGAGGGTATGGCTGGTGGATCGATGCCGCCCCACGTTCACGGTCATCGCCCTCCGCCCGCCCTACGCTTCCGCGTCGACCCCGGTACCCCCGTTCCCCTGACACCCCCCGCACCCCAACCCGGCCCCCTCACTCTAAATATACCTCCAACGACCCTTTAGACTGCTGTTATGAAACACAATTAGCTCGACTATTTCAAGCGCAATCGTTTCTTCGCTGAGACTAAATGTTAAACATTTGAATGTAAATATGCTTCAAGGTTTTGTTGATTACTAATTACTATATTACATTATAATTTCGAATAACGCATGCTCGATTCTATTGCGGACAAGAACTATACCTATTTCATTAATAAATTACATATAGAAATACCTTATTACAAAGGCTTGTTAGTGCTAAACGGCCTATTGTTCCTATTTCATGGGATCTTTCTATTTATGAACTACGTATGGTTTATTGAGAAGGTAACGAGACGCCAGTATAACTATAACTACATCCGGCAGGAGCTGCAGTAATTGATAATTCTGAGAATAATGTTGATAATGAAATACAACAATGTTAGGCAATTAAAACTAATTAGATGATTTTAGAATTATTAAGATCATTTAATTGGCGAAGATAGCTCCTTAGACACACGACCTAAAACTTTATGATTTTAAAACTATATTTCAATTAAATTATGATTTAAATTGAAGTCTTTTTTTAAAGTTGTCCAATGCAAGACTCCATTGCGTATAGGAGAGAAGAAAATTTTAAGCGGAAATATATGTTTATTTACATGTAATTGAAATCAAGGTATATAAGGTAATATTATAAAGATTTGTTTGCTTACGTAATAGCTAATGAAAATATGAGAGTGAAGGTTTCAACGTTTTCTCGTACCTACACATTTCTGAGATAGCACCTTTCCATATAGACAGTGAATACGACCGAGCGACTTGTTGTTTTTTGTCCCACCGCCTAAGGATCCCTCGCAGACAAGAGCTTTCATTCCTCATTTGAATGTAGCCGCTTTTATAAAGAAAATACAAAAATGCGTCTGATGCGACGAGGGCTCTCAGACGGTGCTATACACATACATGTATACGTGCAGTGACTGCAGTTAAGGTTGGCTGAATCCCGGAAAACTACCAACCCAGTCTAGACGTGGGGGCACTTCCCGGCAACCTCTCGCCCCCCACTCCCCGCATCCATTCCCCCCAACAACACCCCCTCACCGAGCTCACGCTTTCACCAACTTGCAGACGTGAGAACAGAATGCATCGACGCTTTTAACTGATGTTGTGTGACAGAAACAAAAACCCCCGAATAATGAAAACCCAGTGCTGTAATTGCGAGACATTTCCCCCGTTTGAACTTGAATGACAATAGCAGGGAATATTGTTAGTTATTTAAAAAATGCTACCTCATTCACAGACGCCTGCAGACAGATCTATTTGTTTTTATAATATTTTATATGTACATAAATAACATAGTCGGATACATAAGTCGTGAATTTGAAAATAAAAACTTTCTATTTTATTAAAAAAAAATTAAATTGCGAAAATCGAACACGTTATTATAGGCGATAGAAAACCATTTAGACTGAAAATCTATAAAAACTCAATTTATACGTCTCAGGGTCAATAAAAACAATATCAGAATGCTCTCAAAACATCATATTCTTGTTTCTCCTGCTTGGTATTCGGATGGCCATCGCCTTGAATTAGACTGTGCGATATGCATGATTGACTGTGCTGCAGTGGGTTAGTGAGAGTGAATTACAGGGGGGCAACCTCAGGGTGCAGGAAGGCGATGGGGGCTCGCAGACAGGGCGGTCGAGGGTGTGAGGCCAGACGGGAGACGACCGACGCACCTCGCTTCCGCAGCGACGTGTCGACATACATACAGGCTTGCACCACACCAGCCATGTGATTACACATCACAATGTCTTTTACGCCTACTACGTGCGACTATAAAGGTAAAGGGTTTTTTCCGACGCAGCTTCTGAGACGCCTCGTTTAAACGCCTTTTCTTCCTTTGTGACTAGTCCGTAATGAGAGACATGAATATTTTCTAACCTTCATGCTTCTGCTTTTTTTTTCAGGATATTTTCGGTCTTTCATCATCTTACGTACGGAAACATTTGATATAGAAGTACAGGTGACAACAAATGTAACATTAAACTGGAAATGTAAAATTTGTAAATAAAATAGATGATTCTCTGTCACGAAAATGTATCTATAAATACATATGTTAATCTAAGACGTTGGTATGGCAATGGTAATAGACTTAGAAACACCGTCCCTGACCGCGCAGGCCTTGGTAGCGGCCGTCGACTCGGGCTCACTCCCTATTACGACTTTAGCTTCTCATTATACAGATACTAAACTCCCCATCCCGCTTGCACACATATTGAAAAATAAGGACAAACGACTGAGATTTCAATTCGCATACTAACTATCATGCTCCCTTATCCTTCTCACGCTATTGATAAAAAAGCTCACCGCATACGATACTGAAACGTCAGTGGAGTCGTTATGTTCCATTGACTTGTTTATTGAATAGAAAACACAGCCTCATCAAGGTGCCTTGGAACAGGAATGTAAATAATTCATACAGTATATACTAGTTTAGCAGAGGAATTATATTTTTATTCTAGCTGCGTCCATGGTGGAACATTGTATAAAACACAAAAAATATGCATTCAGTTCCAATGAAAAATATAACATTGTTTTTATCGTGTTTCATGCTAGTATTCGTTTTGAATTTTTACGTATTTCAACTGTCCTGTTACTAAATTTTAGTTATATGAGATGAATAGTATATCGAAGATATGTCGAGGGCGTTCAGTGACTGCTCAGTTTCAAGTTAAGTTAACTAAGTCATATTAGTTGCAGCGGAGGTCAACGTAACTCGGGTCGTCGTCCGGGCGGGTCGAGATCTTTCTTACTCGTCATTTAGTATGCGAACTCTAACATCAAAAACTGCTATCCCATCAGATAATCAGAATCAATATAACTTTGTATTCAGACGAATTTACATATGTTTTCGAAATGAACACTAAAAACGTTTTATTGTTGGATTTACAGCTAAAGTTCTGTTTCTCTTTTGATTTAATCAGGGCATTTCGGTAAAAGTTATTACGAATTACTACAACAATTTTGGTATAAGTAAGTTTATTATTGTTTTTTTTTCTATACGACGTCTTTTCATCTTTATACGTTCATATACTATAACTTTGTGTTAGAATATGTAAGTCGTGGCCGCGGTCAATGCTGTGTATTATGTTATTTGTTATTTTCAGCTTTCATATACTTTCATACATTTTAATTAAAATTTCTTCATGACTCATTCTCATTTAAGTATAGCTGAGTATTAGAATATGAAATTGACGAAGGCATTTTCTGTCACTGCAACTATGAGTCATTGCTATTTCGAGATACTTAGAAGGGATTCCCGCCACTATTGATCTGTGAACACGTCATGGGCTCTCCCAAGAGGGTGATATGGGATATGTGTTCGCGAATTCAACTATAAGATATTCGATGTAAGTAATATTAAGAAAAATTAGAAATATTTAAATGATATACATAAGGGGATAGCATCATTTGCCTTACGAATTTCATAGTCATCACAAGCAACGTACAAGATATTAGTGATGATTGCCACGACATTAAAAATAGTAAATGCCAACTAGACACGTAGACATCACGTAGAGGCCCTACGAGAGCTCAAGGCACTACCAGCTCGGGTCACTGTCCCGGCCACTGCACCCAGCTCGCTTAGATTCTAACATTGCAGTTTTTTTTCTATCACTACATTCCCAGCCCAGTCAACTGGGTTCATGCCACTTTTATACTTTTATAGCATGCTAACCAACCATATACGGTTCAATAGAATGTTTATATAACTCGTTTGTAGGTTACCTTATTAATTATAATAAGAATTATTAATGTAGAGAAGCTGGCACGTCGGTGGCTGTTGGTGATAGAAATGTTACCACATAATGATGTCCCGAAAATAAAATCAAACAGTGTTAAAAATGAAATCAATCAGTAAAATGTTAAAGCCAAATCGTTGTTAAATTTTATTGTATTTAAAATTGGCTTTAATTTATTAAGAATTCCTTAGATTTCATACATTGTGTCCGTCGTCAATGAAAAGTTCCGATAGGTTTATATGTTTTCACTCCGATCTATCTACGCTTTGTAACTTTTTTTAAAATACATCTCAAATTTTTAATTCCCTTTTCACAGAACATAATACTCATAATTAATAAATATAGCTATATAAAAAATACATTTTTTATTTCACATCTTCGTTATTTCATCCAAATCCGATGTTATATCTTTTAATACTTACAGAAAACTATGAGTTGTTAATGTCGTCAATCGATATAATATGAAAATAAAGTTATTAGATTTCACTGACACATTTCCAATATGAATTCCGTGTCGTTAAATATGATAGAGTTATTTGAAATCTGTTCTCTCGGTGAGAGTACAAACATGATTCACTTTCGACGCGAGCGCATTAGATTCGCATCTAAAGTGCAATGCCCCGTTGAACTTCGCTCACTGGGCCGCACTCTAAAAACCTAATGCACAATATTAATTGAATCTTCATTATTTCCATCAATATGTGGGATTATATATATGGTTCTTAATACGGCTTATATATTATTTATTCCAACAAAATATTTGTTTTATATTAAAACTTTCATTTCTTTCAGTGGTCGAACATTCGTACAACTGATGCATAGATGGTTATTAATTACAATGTACTGTATAAATAATCAATTTATTTCTTATAAGTACATTTCTATGCTAGATACTTCGTTTGTTTTATAACCGATGGCTGTATTTTTTTGTCCCCATCTCACGTTACGACTAGGCGAAGCGAGTTGACGGCTATCTAAGCAAGTGCGCTCTGAAATAGTCAGGACGGGATATATTTCCCGGGCAGCTGCGTGCGTTCGTTGCCCTCGTAGGACGTTAGATGTGCAACGCTGCGCTAGCGCACTAAACTTGAACTACAATCGCTACGTGCATCACCTTCACTGCTTAGAAAGCAACAACGCATCCGACGCACACATAACCAGTAGACACTGCGTGCGTTCCTAATCAAGTAAAAGCGAAAGATTATTTTGCTTTCAAACCGATGTCATAATTACTACATCTCTACATTACATTACACATATAATAAAGACGACATGTCGTTAAGCTTGACTTTCCCACGTTGAAATACAATAGCTTTGTTATATTGATACGAGTAAAGTAAATATTATTAATGTGACAGTGTTATGATCTTAATCAAATTGAGTTTCGAGCATTGTTGCTTTGTGCTCATTTCGATGTGATCGTTTTTTAAAACATCCATTTATATTTGAAAGGTGTTCTGCTCAAGGTTGACTTTACATTTTCGATTTGGAAACTTATATAACATTTTCAAAAACTAGCTTCCAGCATGTAAAGTTCGTCCCATGTAAGATTAATTATGGAACTTATTACGTCACTCTTTTTTGTATGGATATGGCGACACGTAAAAACCTTATTTATTTATTTACAAAATATGATTATTATTATAATGTATACTAAAATACCTCCATCAATCTTGTATTTATCATAATTGATAGATAACGATATATCCTGCGGTTAAAATTCATTCGTCTGCTCAGAGCAACAAATGTGCATGCCCATATCTTTACATTTATGTTAGCCTAGTACTCGGTTGCACCGAAGTGCATTATGAGAAAAACGGCTTCACATTTTTTGTAACTAAAAAAATAACGATTCATTTTCACAATATAACAAATTGCAAGAACAAAATATTTTTTTGGAATTATAATGAAGAAAGTTCGCTTTTCAAAAAATGGTTGGTAGTAACAGTAATCAAATCTTTTTTTTAAAGCAACATTTTTTTATGTAATTTTTTTTTTACTTAAAAATATTTTTGAAATTACTGAAATGAAATGTGGGTTGGCCCAAAAATAATAAATAATAAATAAATAATGAAAACATTTGTTAATATCGCTATATGTTACCAGGAGAACCGAAGTGTGGAGGAGATAAACGCGCCAAGAATATGTGGAGGTGCATTTGTATGCAGTTGAGTGTGAATTGCGTGCGGGTGTAAAAGGGAGAGCTATATATTATGCACGTGTTCTTTAGTTGTGACGTCGCTGTTCACTGTGCATCTGTATTTATAGGTGCCCATTTTCAATTCGATGCATACTTTGTTCTGTTATTTTATATAAAAATCTTCAATTATATCACAGTATAATAGAAATCATTCATTAAAAGAAAATAAATCTTGTAGTATAGTCAGTTATTCAAGTCATAATTTATTATGAGAGAACAAAACGTTTTAACGTATGAAGTTAAAATATAATTTGTTTGGTGATTTTAAAACGTCTGACATTAGACGTCTGTGCAATGACCCGAAGATAAGTATCGTACTGTATGACGTAGCAGGGACGAGGGCGTCACTTGACGCTTGCCGCACTACCACCTCGCGCTTTCTATTGTCCTGGTAACGAAGGTTCGCTTAACAGACAACCCTTCATTTGCCCTGTAAAGGTTTTTTAATGACTTCGTCTAAAGGACAGTTACTGTTCACAAAATAAATGTTATGAACAATGCACTCCTCATACATATGCATAATGAAGCAATTTGTTTAACGTTGATGCATTTAGTACGTGACTTTATTTTTTTTTTATCTTTGCGAAGGTCGGACAAGATCATTCACAAATTGCAGAGTTCATTCTCAATAAACATGTGAGGTATAATTAAATTATCTTTATGACTTGAAATAAATGCGGTCCTGCGGATTATAAGTACTAATTTTAAATGATAAAAATAAATGCTTTTAATAGTAGTGCAACTTTTTTCCAATGGTTTAATAGTTCAGTCTTATTTTAAAAAATATATAGCGGTTTTGTTTTTCATACACAATACCATACAATCAAAGAGATTTCTTCGTTTCAGTTCGAACAGAGAAGTCAACGTACGGACGCTTAAAAATAAATAGCGGTACCATTAAAGTACGAAATAACTACCAATAGAAGTATCGTAGCGAGTTATAAAGATCTTTAACGGTAAATAAATAAAGTTCATATGAGATTTAAAAGAAAGTTTTCCATAATGATCTTGAAAAGTTGTCGAATATTCTAGTGTTCCGGGTGCATCCTGTATCGATCGACCGTGACCATGGCAACGCGCGCAGAGTGCGTGGGTCCGGACTGAGATCGACTTCATCTTCCTACACGCCTGAAGCTATAGATACTACGATTATTGATTTTCTTCGAGTCCATCCGTACATTGCAATTACAATTATGAGCACAAATATTTTGATATTGAACAAATTTCTTACGAAATTATTAATCTGTATTTATGTTCAGTTTGATAATCTGTTTCTTTATTACATTCTATTTTCAAATTGCCATAAAGCAAGGCTCGGATTTAAGTGAATTGCATGCAGTTTTGTGATGTAGGAGATTTCTTATCAATGACCTTCGGTATAACAGCAACAGCAATCGCACGGATGCAAAGGAAAAACAGTGTTTTATGTTACAATAGAATCCATTCAGTCGCCAGATTAATATACTTTTGCTATGTGAAGCAAAGCGAATATTAACATAAGCGACATTAACGTCTTGAATCATTAATAATACAAAATAAGACAAATTAGATACATTTTACGCTCAGAACATTAAAGGTCTTTTTTTAAATAATGTTTAGTGTTTTAGTGAGTCAATGTCTATCTAATGTGATCCTAACAAGAGGATAATTAATTCGTTTTTTTTTGTTTCCTTCATCAATAAAAGGTATAAGTCCAGCTGGGCTTTGGCATCTTATTATATGATTTAGGAACATTGTATTTTGGTTTATCCCAGAACATTTCTTTTACGTTTATGTAATTGAAATATCATTAAATAAATAAAATGTATTAAATGTTTTTTTTATTTATCATATAAGTTTAACTATATATATTGTAATTGCAATAAATCTAATACATTAAAAAACGTTGTTTATTGAGAGGTTTTTGAAATAAACCTAAATTAAACTATTGTTTTAAAAATAGCTTTTATAAAGAGGTTTGTTGTGTTTTTATACTCCGTGAATATTCTAGAACATTTTGACAGACACGTCATCGGCTAATCGTCACTAGTTGAGTATGTAGTTGGTTACAATTGTATCATGTCCTTGTACTGTGTCGGATTAATTTCGCTTCCTATATACCATCGGAATATTCTATTTGGCTTTGAGTTACCTATTCGCAATAGTGACGGATGCTCCAATCTAAATATAAGACTTACAAAGATACAAATTTTTTCAGACCCCAAGGTCGCAGCTCAAAGTGTTTTTTAAACACACAAATATTTTGTAATTTCTTTTTTATCATATT